>CANTUR010000983.1:0-160370 GCA_947683625.1 Mallotus nudiflorus
CAACATCAAATAATCACATTCAATCAATATCCACAAATGGTTAGTAATATAGCCTAAATGTTATAAGCGCACCGGTACGTACTTGGTCCTAGTGCTGCCCACTAGGTAGCACATTCTATCGATATCCTTCATTAATAAATATAAAACATTCATTCACAAATAAATGATGCATGAATTTAAAATAAATAGTAACATAAACCATATATATACTGGAAATATACCAAAAATAAACCAGGTATATTTCGAGTATATATACGTCAAATAAATCCAATCAAATTATAAATTAAACTAGAAATATATTTAAAAACATTTTAAATATAATTTATTAACAAAACATGTATATAATTTAATATATACCAAAAATATACTTAAATACAAATCACATTATCTATGCATTTTAATCAAAATAAAACATATATTTCTAAATCATGCATCCTAAAGCATATATATATATATAGCATAGTAACTCACAAATTAGTGCGCTCCACGAGATGGGTCCGACGGGCCTGGTCCACTAGGCCTCGGTCTCGGTGCAACTAAACAAACAATAATGACAAAAATCAGAATAACCCTAACAGAAATCCTAGAATTCGATCTAGAGTATTAATTACAGAAACAGGATTAGGGATCGATCGGATATCACGTTTTACGAGAATTCTACTAAAAATTCGACAGAACCTCCCCTATAAAACGGACATCTCTCTACTCAAAGAGTAGAGCCGACCCTGTAAAGAAACACACTTCGAAATTCAAACACAAAATACACCCAAAACCCCTCGGTCGGACTCCAAACTACAGTCTACCGACCGGGGTCCACAAACACAAAATAATTTTAGAAATACCAAAAATACCCTTATATCATATAAATACATTTTATAGGTAGAAATTACATAATTAACCTTAAAACACAGTAAAAACCGATAAAAACTCATTTTATTAGAAAAACCGTATATTATATATATAATTGAAAATTATTCACGAAAAATAGTTTTAATTAGTTAAAAATACCAAATAATTTGTATAAATCATTTTTATACCTTAAATAACTATTAAAACCAATTAAATTACATTTTTAGCCAATTTAGGGTAAAATTACCAAAATGCCCTTATATATATAAATATACTAAAATTACTTCAAAAATTCACCAAAAATAGTATAATTATCCAAAATTAATTTTCTCAACATATTTATCAATAATATCAATAATTAAACTCAATTATCCAGTTAATTTCAATTTAAAACACAATTAACCCTAATTTTTCAAATTTACATAAACTTCAATAATTCAAAATAAATACATAGAAATTCATAAAAATTCCAAATAAATTCCTATAATTCATTTAAACACCTAATTTAACAATAAAACACAATTTCATAATTTAAATAATTAATTTCCGAAAATTAGAAAATAATATTAAAATATTCAAAAATACCCAAAAATCCAAATAATCTCCAAAAATTCCATAAAAATTCAAAAATGTAGATTAAGCTACTAGGATAAACATTTTTTAAGGGAGTTTTCATGAATCAAGCAATTTGAAGCTCAAAAAATTCAAGAACCATAATAGGCCGAAATTGAAAATTCGAAACCTAAGCAAATCAAGACCATTTAAGCTCAAACCAAAGCTAGAATCACACTCATCGGAGCTCAAGGAGAAGAAAGAGACCGGCGGGTGTCAAAAATGGTGGCCGAAATCGTGGTCGACGGCGAGGAGAGGAAGTTTTGGCCAAAATGGGAAAAATGGATTAGCCGGCGTCGGGGAAGGAGCTGCTGGCGGTGGGGAACGGCTGAGGACAAAGGTGGCAAGCCGAGAGGCACACCGACGGCAAGGGAACAGCATGAAAAATGGTGGTTGGCGAAGAGGAAGTGGTCGGGCACAGGAAAGGAAGAAGAGAAGGGAAGAAGAGAAGAAAAGAAAAAGGAAAGAAAAGAAAAAGAAAAGAAAAAAGAAAAAGAAAAGAAAAAGAAAAAAGAAAAAGAAAAAGAAAAAGAAAAAGAAAAATAAAAAATAAAATAAAAAAAATAATTTTCATAAAATATTTGAAAAAAATCACATCCACACACTTAATATTTAATATTTTAAAATTTAATATTAATTAAAAATAATTAAATAACACATAAACAAATAATTAATTAATAAAATATTAGGGTAATATACTAAACCCTAATTAAATAAATAATTACACGTATATCCGGTGTTTAGTATTTTAAAAATATGTATGAGTTCATGCAAGTCCGAAAATATATTTAAAATAATTAATAATGAATTATTTACGTGAAAATTTCCCCGAAAATAAAAGTCTCGGGAAAATTTTACGTAAAACACTATAAATAATACACAATAATTTTAAATACATATCAACTCGTAAAAATATCATAATATATGTACAAAAATTATTAACACTGTATATCCCGGTACAGTGTTAAAATATTTAAAAACACGGGATATTACAACTGCAACCATCTCTAGGTGGTGAGTAGGATAATTTTATTCATGCTTCTTCAACTGCCTCAAAGCATAAGCTATCAACCTACCATTATGCATCAACACACAACCTAGGCCAACTCTGGAGGCATTATAATACACAGTGAATTTATCCACTCCATTAGGCAAAGCCAAAACTAAAGTTGTGGTTAACTTCTCCTTAAGTAACTAAAAACTATCCTCATATGCATTTGACCACACAAACTTCACATTCTTTTAAGTTAAATGAGTCATAGGAGTTGCAATTCTCAAGAAATCCTGCACAAATCTCCTATAGTACCCAGCCAAACCTAGAAAACTTTGAATCTCAGTGACTGTCGTTAGTTTGGGCCACCAGATACTGCCTCAATCTTCTATGGATCAACCTGAATACCATCTTTAAAACACTACGTGTCCAAGGAATGCAACATTCTCTAACCATAAATCACACTTTAAGAATTTAGCATAAAGCTGATATTCTCTCAGTGTCTGTAGTACTGTCCTTAAATGATGTACGTGTTGTTCCATACTCTTCGAATACACCAGTATATCATCAATAAAGACTACCACAAACTAATCCACATTCGGTCTGAATACCCTGTTCATCATGTCCATAAAAGTAGCTGGTGCATTAGTTAACCCAAATGACATCACTAGGAACTTATAGTGGCCATATCGAGTGCAAAATGCCATTTTAGAAACATTGGCTTCACTTATCCGCAGCTGATGATAACCTAACCTTAAGTCAATCATGGAATAGAAGTATGCACCCTGAAGTTGATCAAACAGATCATCTATCCTTGAAAGAGGATACTTGTTCTTCATTGTCACCTTATTCAGCTCTTTGTATTCAATGTACAATCTCTGTGTACCATCCTTTTTCTTCATAAATAGGACTGGTGCACCCCAAGGGGAAACACTGGGTCTCATGAAACCCTTATCTAACAAATCCTGCAACTGCTCCTTCAACTCTACAGGAACCATTATATAAGGCGGCATCGAAATAGGAGTGGTGTCTGGGGCCACATCTATATAAAATTTGATCTCTCTATAAGTTGGTAAACTTGGAAACTCCTCAGGAAAAATGTCAGGAAACTCATAGACAACTGGAACATCTATGAGAGACAACTTCTCCATAAAAGTATCTCTGATAAGTGCCAAGTATCCCTGACAACCCTTCCTCAGCATCTTTCTAGGCGTGATAGCGAAGATGAGATTCTAAGGTGCAGAACTCTTATCACCCATAAACTAAATTCTTTTTCCTCTAGAATTTTGAAAATCACCTCTTTACTCTGACAGTCCATAACATCATAGTGCTGAGACAACTAATTCATACCAAGAATCACAAGGAACTCCATCACATCCAACAACACTAATTCTGCTGGCATAACCGGGAAAGAAAAACATCGGTGTCCAACGAATTGCTTAGAGGAGTGGCGACAGGCAAAGGAAAAGCTATTCTCAAAGCTTGCCAACACGACTTCAATGTAAAAATAGGGGACACAAAAGAATGTGTAGCACCCAGATCAATTAAAACTCTAGCATCCAAGTAACATACTGTAATAATACCTACAACAATGACATTGGACGCCTAAGCATCTTGCTGGGTGAGGTGGAAAACTCTGGCCTGACCTCTACCTCCCTGCTGACTAGTGGAAGCCTAGCCAAAACCCCTAGCTCCTCCTCTAGTACCTCTGCCATGCCCCTGATGGGCAATAATTTACATCATGCTCAAATACTAAGTTGGTGGTAACTAAAAGGGTGTTGAAGCTGCATTGGCAATAGACTGCTGTGGAAACTGCTACGGCTAAAAACTAGAATATGGGCATGATCAGGCAAATAGCCCTGTCTATCTACATCAAAAACATATTAGTGGCGCTATACAATAGGGCCCCTAATGGACTTTACCACAAGTTTGATAGGCACTGGCTACTGATCTTGAACTGCCATAACCATAATTCTGACCATTACTACTGTTGGAATCACCATAACTAAATTTGATAGGCCTATGCTGACCACCATGGCCATGCCTCCTACTATCATGATATCTCGACTGCTGCCTCTAACTCTATTATACTGAGCCTCTCTACTGACTACTAGAACCAATCTAGAAAGTTAAGTAGGGAGTGCTCTGGAATCCTCCAGACTGAACACCTCCTAGAAGATAGTAATCAGGCATAGCTCCTTGCCTGACCAATCTCAGCTCTATCTCCTTGGCCAACTCGATCACAGACTTGAGACTAAGGCTGGCAGTAGGCATCCTAGCAAAAGCAGAACCTAGACTAGTGACGTAAGTCATAATAGTGAAATACTGGTCTCGCATAAGGTCCTCTGCATATCTACCAAGTGAGAGAAACTCTCTAGTGTAGTCCTCAATAAATCTATCACCTCTGGAAATATTGGTCAATATGAGTTTGTAAATGAGTGCATTAGGTGCTTGGAACTCTCTATGTGGATTTCCAACATTGAATACTTTGTAGTAGAGGAAGAAACTCAAAGGAGCCATTACACAACTAATTGCAGTGCGAATAACCTAACTTAAGAACATTACTCTTATGGAAGTAAAAGTTAGATGAGTCATTTTGAAATCTTGCATCAAGATGCATGCAACATAAATAACCGATTTAAGGATAATGTTTTATGCAACAAGTCACTACATGAATAGCGTTGTCACAAGAGGGAAAGTACTGTTATATCATCATTTTCCAATTGATGACTCCCATGTATATGGGGGCAAATATATCATTTTTACTTAAAAAAATTTGTCTTCTAGTGTTTGTGACAACATTATTCATGTAGCAAATTATTACATCTATCATTGTCCCCGATTTAATAAGGCCACACCCAACAAGTGTTGCCATGACACCATTCTCTTTCCTATATAAATATTATAAATTTAAGAATAATGGATTATGTAGCCATTTATAACATGAACAGTACATTATTATGCCATATAGTGGGATAAATATTTTCTTTTTGAGGCATAATGGGATAAATAATTGGGTTTAGAAAGGGATGTTTGAATGGTTTAATAATTATAATTTTCACTAAGAATATTTTGTTTATGCCCTATCATTATATTTGGATGACCATTGGTCCAATGTTATAAATTGGAGAGGGATACATGTCCCATTTTGCACCTTTTCATTTTTTTTTAATTTTTTTGAAAATTCAATTTTTTATAGATGAATCCAAAACTGAAGTTGCATATGGATGAATCCATTGTATAAATATTTAAACACCCATAGCCTGTAATTTTTTTTAATCTAATGAAAAAATTAAATTTTTTGAATTTTATTCTTTTTTTTTTTTGAAAATCTAATTTTTTATTTTTTTGAATCTAAAACCTAAGTTGCACATGGGTGAACCTGTCGTGTAAGGATTTAAACATCCGTAGCCTTAAAAAAATTTAATAATTCAGTGATTTTTTTTTTTATTTTTTGAATTTTATTTTTTAATCTAAAACCTAAGTTGCATATAGGTGAACCCGTTGTATAAGGATTTAAACACCTATAGCCTTAAAAAAAATTTAATAATTCAGTGAAAAAAATTTAAATTGAGGGGCATTTTGGTAAAGTGTCGTGGCTAGCAATGCACTATAGCATCGCTAGCCATGACACTAATCTTTATCCTTGAAATTTAAGGATAATGAATTATGTCACTATTTATAATGTGAACAGTACATTGTGGGTCACTATGTTTTATTATTTTACTCCCTTTTTATTTATAATTACATAAATAAATTATAAACTATAAGTTTTTGAATTATAGTACAATGGATTCACCCAGTTTATTTTAAGTTTTTAATTCTATTATTTTAATTAATTTCATAAAAAATTTAAAAAAAATACAAAATTACCTAGAAAAAATTATATCTTGTGGCAAACCATGATATCACGGCCCGCTACAAATATCATTGTCATAAATTTAATTATAAATGAAGAAAAAAAACAAATCTCCATCAAGCAACTCAAATTTTTTTAATATGATGGGACCTAATTAATTATGAATTATAGAATAGAAAGTTGTTATCCCTTAAATATTCACTATAAAAATAATAACTGTACCAATGTTGATACATGGTGACTATTCAAAGTTTGAAATTTTTATAATTTTCACATGTGAAACTACCAAGTCGATTATTCCTTGTTGGGATCAAGCAACTCAATTTAATATGTGTTCCAAAATTATAGAATTTTTTTAACTTTTACATAACTTTTTAAAAAGTTGTAATTAATATAATTCAAGCATGGTATTTTTTTAATACATACATCCTTCAATTAGTATTAGATGGAAAACTCATATTATTCTACTAAAATTAAATAACTAAAATAAATATACATATATTAAATAAAAATCAATAGAAAATTAACAAATTAAGTATTATCGTTCTCAAAAACACATAATTTTTTTTAAAAAAAGATAAAAAAATATAATTATAAAATGGTTTTAGTATATGATATACACATATAATTTTATCGCCTAATGCTCGTGGCGACATCGAAACCCTTCGGAGCAACCACGGGAATATGGATTAGCCTCATGGCGTGGAGAATTTGGGTCAGGGTGGCAACTAGATGGAGGATTTGGTCTTTTACAGGGATCAAGAACACCATAATAGATACCTTTTGCTTCCACATGGTTTCCAGCCATTATCATCATCATGATCATGGTTAACGCCAACACCAGCACCAACCCTTTCTTCATTTTCAATGAATCTTCTTAATTAATTAACTTATAGTTTTCCCCCCCCAATCCAATTAAGATCAAATAGAATTCGTTTATACATGCTCTTTAAAAAATTTAGATGGGAAAGATGAATTCCCACATTAGCTAACATTTTTTTCAGCTTTCTCCAAACCTCACATTTGTTAGGTGAGGAGATGTGTTATATTGCAACCATCAATTGTTACTATTTTTGATTTTCTATTTATATTACTAGTTCTTAATTATTAGCTGATAATTTTTTTTTTTGAATTATTGATTAGTTAATAATATTTTAAAATTTAGTGAGTAAGAAATAATCTAATGATTACTTCTTTTTAAAGGAATCATGAAATTCAATCAAATTTAAAAATATAAAATTGCCATATTATTTTTTGTGATATGTAAAAATTATATATATTTTTTAACAATAAAAAAATTATAAAAAACAAACATATTCATTATCATCAATAATTTAACAAAGGAAAAATAAAGAAAATTTAGAAGAATAAAATGTGATTTAGGGAAGAATATATAAGAAGAAGAGTAAGAATAGGAAATATAATAAAAACAAGATCAAGCATAAAAACACAAATGATTTTAAGAGTTTGGATTTACAACAATTCTACATCTCTTACCTAACTTATCTCTAAGTTAGAATTTTTTCAATCACCCACACCAATCCTATTCCCAAGATTGATTATAAAATGTTATTTTTAATGATTCATATCAAACTTTACAAAGAATGTTATTCTAGGCTTAACATTAACCTTTTTCACTAAGTGTTTCAAGGCTTACACTTAACTTATTCCTAAATATTTTCAAGATTTGCATTTAAATGTTCCCAACTAGATTTTTAAAACTCACTCACAACCTTTTAAAATAAATATTTTTCATAAGGGCTTCACACTAATCCAATAATTTGATAGTGACTCAGTCTTTACTCTTCTAACTCTAAGTTTAAGTAGAATAGGAAACCTATTTCTACCTCTCCCTAACTCTCTTAAGAGTTTGGTTATAAGAATTAAATACAAAGAAAAATGATATGATGAAATTTTCAAAGCAATAAATTTCACATTTAGTCTTTCCAACAATCTGATAGTTAAAGACTAAGAATCTAGTTATTGGAGTCAAGTCAAAATGTCCACACTTTTTTCTTCTTCATTTAATGCATCCTTTCACTTTTTACAGAATTTGACATGAACATGATTAAAAGGATGCATGTCATGTCATGATCATAGAGAATAAAATATAGTCATTACTTATACGAACTAGTTGTAAGGAGCTGTAAAGTGAAAGCCACAAGCTTGCTCATGATCATGATTAGGATCATGAGGAGAACTACCTTCAAGTTGTTGTTTGAGCTCTTGAAGCCTTAGAATCATGAAGGGATAGATGATCACGATCATAATAAATATCATGAGGAGGATTGTGTTTTTGAATATTAACTTCACATATCTTCTTTAAGATTGTGGGAATGCTTACAATTATAATGTTACTCGTGAGCATCCCTATTTTCAAATTTTTACAATATTTTAAGTTCCATAACTTCATCTATTAAGTATGCCCTTGGTCCTAAATAAGATACATTTTTAAGCAGATCTAAGAGTAATAAAAATTAATTATTAAAGTCAAAATCAAAGTTAATTTGAAATCGATCACAACCTTGATCATGTATGTCACGACCCAAACCAATGAGTTATGATCAACGCTAGGGAATGAGAATTCTTCTGAATCCAGAACCCGTAGCAAGCTTTAGAAATAAAAAGCATGTAATAAATAAATAAAAATACACCAGAATTAAAACTTAAGTTGATATAGAAATAAATACTTAAATGTCATTTCATAAAATAAAATATATTCATACAATATTCAAAGAAAGGTCTCTTACTAGAGTAACATTCTACAGATACAAATTACACTGTAATTTTCTAGAATACAACATAATTTAGATAAATAATTTACATAATCTAGCCGAGGCTGAAGAATTTTGGTGTAGAGGTCTACTATTAAGGTATGATGACAAGGAATCTCCTGAAAAAATAATTGAGGGGAGTCAGAACTCACTGACTGAATTATTATAATATATATACATGCATTCTAAAACATATATAGTCAGACATCAATATATATATATATATATATATATATATATATATATAAAATAAATGCAAAAAACATTATTTAAATGAAGGATTAAATAGAACCCTAAAAATAATTGTAACCTCAAATAAATATCTCACTAGCCATGCAAGCTTACTTAATTCCAAATAAATTCTCTTATTCCATTTTGGACAGTAGACTGGCCCCGAGACACTAAGTCAACTGAGCTCTAACAGTCTCACTGTTAGTGTGATTGGCCCCAAGACACTAGGTCAACCGATCTCCAGTAACCATAATGTTCACTCATTGAATACTCAATATTCGCAATAATTAATTCACCTCAAATAATTCTCATAATATTGACCCTAAAGTCTAACGAATTGGTACGTACACAGTCCTAGTGCAGCCCACTAGGTAGCACGTTCTATTGATATCCTTCGAATAAAATTGTATATTTATGGAAAATAAATAAATGCATAATTAAACACAAATAACATTCATAATAGAAAATATACCAGAAATATACTGAAAATATGCTAAATATACTTCAAGTAAATATATGCTACACATAACCAAAATCAACCATAAATATACCAAAATATACTTGAATGCATATTGAGGATATATCAAGTATATATCATCACATATAAGTCGAAATATATCAAAATATACTGAAAGTATAACAAAAATATATTGAATATATATGTTGAGCATATATTAAAATATACTGAATGTATACTGACAATTGAGCCGATCCTACAAGGAAAACATACTTCTAATACTACAAAGCTCAACACCTCGGGTTAGGACCCCGAACTACACAAATTCCCAACCGAGGCTCACAATTCACCAAAAATCAATATTAAATAATAAATATATTAAAAATCATTAAATTCCATAAATATCCATAAAATACCAAAATATAATATATTTAAACATTAAATCACTAAATATAATTATTTTCACAACAATTAAATGAAAATCTCAAATAATAATATAATATTAATAAAAATCAAAATTTTCAATAATTCCACATAAAATGGTAAAATTCACTTTTATATACTCAAATAGATTAATTATATAATAAAAGTAATTAAAAATCAATTTAATCACTAAAATAGTAAATAATATATTATTTGAATATAATTTTCAAAAATTAGTATTAATTAGTTAAAAAAAGTAAATAATTTATAAAAATCATTTTAATACCTTATATAATTCTAAAATAATTTAAAACATATTATTTAACTATAATTTCAATAAAAATACACAATTAAGTCATTAATCCAATATTTACATAATACTAATAATATTCTCAAAAATTATATAAATTCACTAAAAATTATTAACTCAAATTAATAACACTAATTTAACCAAATTTCTATTAAAAATAATTAATTAACATAATGATCAAAAATTCAATATTTTAATATTAAAATAATAAAAAATACCCATAATTCAAATTAATTAAAAAATTAAAAAATATATATATTTTTGAGAAGCTAAAGTTGCCATGAACAACATTTCTTAAGCAAAAATCCATAAATCAAATAATAAAAAGCTTAAAAAAACCTAAAATATACATAAGCTAAAATCTAACTAAAACTAAAAAATGAGAGGCTTAAAGCTCTGTAATGACCCTGTATTTTAAATAATATAAAATTATTTTGAGATATGCAGTGTTAATAAATTTTAAATTTTATTTATATATTATCATTATTTGTGTATATTATTCATTCTAAATATTTTATTTACGTAAAATAATTAATTTGTGAGTTTTATTATTTAAAGTATTCAAACTCATTTTCATTACTATTATTTTTAATTGTATTATTATTATTATTGTTGTTGTTGTTGTTGTTGTTTTTTGTTGTTGGTGTTGGTGTTGTTGTTGTTATGCATGTGATAGTAGTAGTAGTATTATTAATATTATATTGTGTTAATAATATGTGCATGTGTGTGTTTGGTCCATGTGTTGTGTGTATATATATGTGTGTAGATGTGTGTGACAAGTGTAAGTAAGTGTGTGTGTGTGTATATATATATATATATATATATATATATATATATATATATATATATATATATATATATATATATATATATATATATATATATATATATATATATATATATATATATATATATATATATATATATATATATATAGTAAAAAACGAGTCAAACCTTCCCCCACCATTTTTTTTCTTTCTTTTTCTTTTTCTTTTCTTCTTCTTCTTCTTCTTCTTTTTCTACCTCCCCTACCTTCTGCTATTATAGCACCACCTGAGCTTGCCATCTTCCTCCTCTCACCTTCCAGATGTTGTCTGAAGCCTCAGAGTTGCCGAAAATCACGTGAGATTGAGAAAAGTTACTGTAGCACCAAAATTCTTTTAGTGGTTTTAGCTCAAGTTCTTGGGTTCATTAGACTCCTCTCGATGTGTACGTCTCAATTTTCAACTCGGTTTAAGTTTACGACGTTCGGATTGTAAGTTTTTCTCAAATTTAGTTTATGTCATTTAGAGTTTTTATTGTTTTAGGCTTGAGTTTGATTGATTCATGAATTTTCCTTTAGAAATATTGATGTGTGAATCTTAGGCTACCTAAATATATTTTTTTGTATTTTTTTGAATTTATTTGAATTATGGGTATTTTTTATTATTTTAATATTAAAATATTGAATTTTTTTTTATAATTATGTTAATTAATTATTTTGGATGGAAATTTGGTTAAATTAGTGTTACTAATTTAAGATATTAATTTTAGAATTTATAAAATAATTTTTGGTGAATTTATATAATTTTTGAGAAATTACTAATATTATGTGATTTTTGGATATATAAGTTAATTGTGTGTTTTTATTGAAAATATAGTTAAATAATACGTTTGAAATGATTTTAGAATTTTATATGGTATTAAAATAATTTTTACAAATTATTTACTATTTTTAACTAATTAATACTAATTTTTGAAAATTATATTCAAATAATAAATTAATTACTAGTGATTAAATGTTTTTTTTTAACTATTTTTATTATATAATTAAACTAATTGAGTAATTAAATGCGAATTTGACTAATTTATATTCAATATTTGTAAAAGTGGATTTTTATTAATATTATATAAATTATTTGAGATTTTTATTTAATTATTGTGAAATAATTATATTTAGTGTTTTGATGTTTAAATATATTATATTGTGATTTATTATTGATTTTATGGATTTTTAATGATTTTAATATATTATTATGTTATATTTATTTTTATCATTAATTGTGAACCTCAATTGGGAATTGTGTAGTTTGGAGTCCCAACCCGAGGTATTGTGCAATCTGTGTTTTAGAAGTGTGATTTTCTTGCAAGATCGGCTTACTTTTTAGTAGAAAGATGTCTTTTTACATAGGAGGTTCTGTCAAATTTTCGATAGAATTCTCATAAAATGTGATGTTGGATCGATCTTGAATTTCTATGTTTGTCCGAGTTTTTAAATTCCTAGATCAAGTCTCCTTTAGAATTCTCAGAAGTATGAATTAGAAATTTATTCTGATAATATTATTTATTTTCTAGTTGCACCGAGACCGAGGCCTATCAGACCAAACCCATCGAGTTTGTCTTGTGGAGCACAAACTTATGAGTTATTATTTTATATATACATTGCATGTAGATGCATAACCATGAGTTTTCATGTTTTAATATGAGTTTAAACATGAATTATTTTATTAAATGAATAAGTATATTTTTGGTATATGTAACATTTTACTTAGTTTGTTTTTAGTATATAATTTGTATATATGTGACATATATATGTTAGCATGTTTTAGTATACATATTCAGTATATTTGATATATATTCAGCATATGCATTTAGTCTAGTTTTGGTATATTTACGGTATATGTTTAGTATATAAGTGTTATATCCTTTTTAAATTATTTCCACTTAAATTGTGCAATTTATTATTTTCTATTAAATATGACTTATTAAGGGATATCAGTAGAACATTCTATCTAGTGGCTACACTATGACTATTGCGCAACTGTCCATTAGAATTAGGTTGAAATTTTGATCTTTGATTATGAATGAGAATATAGAGATTATTGGTTATTAGAAAGGGCGGCTGCGGATCCTGAGTTAACCTAGTGTACTCGGGGCCAGTTATGCCGGTAGTGAGATTGCAGAACCTCGGTTGACCTAGTGTACTAAGGGCTAGTCTACTACCTTGAGTTGGATAAATGAATACTTAGAGTTTTGGACAAGCTAGTTGGCTATTGATCTTATGATTGGGGTTGCGTATATTTAGGGTTTTGTTTGATCCTTTATTCAAATAACATTTTTCTGCATATACAATATAAAAAAAATTGAATTTTTAGTATTTATGTGAAATGCCTGTATATATTTATATACATACTGATGCTTGACTATATATGATTTAGATTGCATGTATATATATATTATAATAATTCACTCAGTGAGGTCTGACCCCCTTCTCAACCATTTTTTTTCAGGAGAGTCTTTTTCATCAGACCATACTAGTAGTGATTTACGCTGGTGTTCTTCAGCCCCGGCTAGACTATGTAATTTTATTATTTAAACTCTTATTGTATTCTAGAAAACTGCAGTAGTAATGTTAGTGAATCAATAGAGTGTTGTTTTGGATTTTGAGATTTCTGTATCAAAAATACTGTATGAATATTTTTATTTATGAAATGACAGTTATATATTATTTTTATATCATTTAAATTTAAATTTTGGTGTTTTTTTATTTTTTATTTCATGTATTTTATTTCTTAAGGCTTGCTACGGGTTTCAAATTCAAAAGAATTCCTATTCCCTAGCGCCAGTCATGACTCCCAATTTAGGTCGTGACAAAGTTGGTATCAGAGCCTAGGTTATTAGTGTTGTGGACCTAGATTTTTAGAGTCTTGTTTTCTTTAAAACTACTACAGTAAATTAGGTTTGACTATGTCACGACCCAAAATAGGGGCCATGACCGGTGCTAGGGAACGAGAATTCTTTCAAATCCGGAACCCGTAGCAAGCCTTAAAATAAAATAAAACATGCAACAATCATAGTAACATAAATAAAATATTTTACAGCGAAAATAAAATCATAAATATTAAAATAATAATCCACTAATGAAATTAAATCGAACAACTCATCTCATATATAAATAAACTTTTAATACAAATTCCAGTTCAAATATTTGAAATACATAACTCACACAAATATAATACATAAACTCCATAACTATTTACAACTAATACAGTGTATAGATTATAAAGTAAAGCTCATATAAGCAGTTTGCATAGTGAAGCCGGGACGAAAAGAAGCCGAGACGGTAGAAATCCGGCATATAGGTCTGCTACTGAGGTTTGAAGATGATGACTCTCCTGAAAAATTATCAACGGAGGGGAGTCAGACCTCACTGAGTGAATTGTTATAATATATATACATGCATAACTAAATGGCAATGCACACAGTCAATATTATATAAAATAAATATATATACAGGCAAATACACACAGATGCAGCAAAATTATTTTTATATATTTTCTGAAAATCACTATTTATGAAGGATCAAATAGAACCTTAGAAAACCACAACCTCAAACAATGTTAGACAACACTCTAGCCATACAGGCTCACTTATTCCAAATATATTCACTTATTCCATTCGGATAGTAAACTGGCCCCCCATTACACTAAGTCAACCGAGCTCCAGTAGTCTGACTGTCAGTGTGATTGGCCCCGAGACACTTGGTCAACCGAGCTCCAACAATCACACTCCTAAATCATATCACACATCAAATCAAATCAATCCAATTAATATCCACAAATAGGTTAGTAATATAGTCTAAATGCTATCGGCGTACCGGTACGTACTCAGTCCAAGTGCTGCCCACTAGGTAGCACGTTCTATTGATATCCTTCATTTATAATATAAAACATACATTCATAAATAAATGATGCATGAATTTCAATAAAATAGCAACATAAACCATATATATACTAGAAATATACCAAAAATAAACCAGATATATTCTGAGTATATATACTTCAAATAATTCAATTAAATTACAAAATAAACTATAAATATACCATGAATATACATAAAAACATTTTAAGAATAATTTATTAATAAAACATGCATATAGTTTAAAATACACCAAAATATATGAAAAATATACTAAAAATAAACCTAAGTAATAATTAAATTATTTATGCATACTTTATTAAAATAAGCCACACATTTCTAAAACATGCACCCTAAAACATATATATATAAAATAACAACTCACTATTATTGCGCTCCACGAGATAGGTTCGATGGGCCTGGTCCACTAGGTCTCGGTCTCGGCGTAACTAAACAAATAAACGATAGCAAAAAATCAAAATAAATCTATCAAAATTTCTAGAAACTCGATCTAGAAAACTAGAAAAATAATTAGAATCAGAATTCAACCAGACATCACATTTTACAAGAATTCTACCAAAATCTGGCAGAACCTCCCTTGTAAAACGAACATCTCTCTACTCAAAGAGTAGAGCCGGTCCTGCAAAGAAACACACTTCAAGAATAAACTCAATTCACAACCCCTCAATCGGACTCCAAACTATAATTTACCGATCGAGGTCCACAATTCACAGAATAATCACAGAAATACCAAAAATGCCCTTTAATACTAAAAATACATTTTACAAATCGAAAATACATAATTAACCCTAAAACATATTAAAAATCAATAAAAACTCATTTATTTAGAAAAATCGTATATTATATATAATTTAAAAATAATTTATGAAAAATAGTTTTAATTAGTTAAAAATACTAAATAATTTGTAGAAATCATTTTTATACCTCAAATAACTATTAAAACCAATTTAGTGTCAAATTATCAAAATACCCCCATATATTAAATTCACTAAAATTAATAAAAAAAATTCACCAAAAATAGTATAATTACTCAAAATTCATTTTCTCAACATATAATTCAATAATATCAATAAATATACTCAATTAACCAATTAATTTCAATTAAACACATAATTAACCTAATTTTTCAAAAATTACATAAACTAAATAAATTCAAAATAATTATATAAAATTAAAAAAAATTACAAATAAATTTATAAAATGCATTTAAACACATAAAATCACAATAAAACACAATTTCATAATTTAATCAATTAATTTTCAAAATTAGAAAATATTAATAAAATAATTAAAAATTCACAAAAATCAAAATAATTCCCAAAAATTCCACAAAAATTCTAGATTATAGATTAATCTACAAGGATCAAATTTTGTGAAGGGAGTTTTCTTGAATCAATCCAATTGAAGCTCAAAAAAATTCAAGAACCCCTAATAGACTGAAATGGAAAATCAAAACCTAGGGAAATCTAGACCATTTTAAGTGAAACAAAGCTTGGAATCATACTCACCGGATCTCAAGGAGAAGATAGAGACTGGTGGTGTTGATGGAGGTGGCCGGAATCAGCTTGAATGGCGATGAGATGAATTTCGGCCTCTCTTGGATTTTCCGGCCAAAACACGACGGAAATGGTGGCTTCAGATGTCAGGAAAGGTTGGAAGTGGTGGTGGCAAGCCAAGAAACACACCGACGATAAGAAAATTGAGTTGCAGAAGGTGGAATGGCGAGGAGGACGATCGGGAGGAGAAGGAAGAAGACAATGACAAAACGGTAAATAACGTGAACTTTTGGTTTTTGATAATAAATTATGTATATATATAACTATAATATATATTATAATATTATATAATATCACACACACAAATAATACTCACCACACACATATTTTAATAATATATACTCATATATAATTAATTAATTAATATTAAAGCTAAATAATAAAAATTAATTTAATCAATTAAACCCTAATTTAATTTAAATAAATGTACATACATGTATTTTATTTAGCACTTTAAAATTATATATGAGTTCATGCAAATTCGTTAAAACTATTTAAAATAATTAATATTAAATTATTTACGTCTTAATTTCCCTGAAAATATAATTCCCGGGAAAATTTTACGTAAATCTCTTAAAATAATATAAAATAATTAAAATTAGCTTCAATAAATTACAAACTCATAAAAATATCATAAATATGTATAAAAATTATTAACATTGCATATCCCGATGCAGTTTAAAATTATTTAAAAACTCGGGATATTACAAGCTATGTCTTTGAAAAGTCTTTGTTGCTTTTTGAAATTCTGCGTAACTATTAAGGTGTTTGTTTATTGTATATGATTGTCAGAATTGTCTCTTTTTCTTTTATTCTTTTCTATTTATGCCAAGCGCATGTCGCTCCATTAGTTGATGAGACTAATAATAGAGAGTATTTTAAGGGTGAGGTTCTACCCCATATGCTGCCAGCTTGGCGTTTGGGTAAAGGTGAATCTATTAGGCTAGATGATTGCCATAGACAGTGGAAACAAAAGAATAAGGAGCCTATGGCTTAACATTTTGATGATGCTACCCATGCACCAGGAGTTCCGTAGAGTGTAGTACCGATACCTTCGGTCATACAGTAGATGCAACCTCTATTTCAGTAGAGAGCTCAGAATATGTTAATTCTATGTATATTCAATGTTTTGAATCTTATTGATTTTCACGTCTTTTCAACGAGGTGAATGTGAGCTACTTCCACTATAGAGACAATATATATTACTAAGCAGTCTTTTCAAGTTGAAGTTGTGATTCCAGTTTCAGCCCCTACTACACCTATCTAGTATAGGGGTAGGTCAAAGGCAGCTGTAACTCAAAGGCCATAGCAATTATTATAAGAGGTACAAATAACCTTTGAACTCGAACTTACAGCATTTATGGCTAGGATAGCCAAGTTTAATGAGGGCTTTATAGCACTTAACCAAGCATAATAATTTTTTTGAATATGGTTTGATGAAGGAATCAGAAGATGTTTAATGCAGACGCAACATTTTTGTACAATTTGATGGTGAAGTTATCAATTTTGACTGCAACATAAGATTAGTGCATGTAATCAAATTAGTTTTATATGACATGATTGGAGTTTAAAGAGTGATTTTTAATATACTTCTGTCCACCTTCAAGGAGGGATAACTACAAGTGGCAGTATTACACAAAGTAAGAGAAGAGCGATCGATTGAGAAGAATATGTGTGAACTCTTCAATCTGTCATGTCATATTGTAGACATGATACTATATAAGAGGAGTCTAGTAGAACTGTATATTGCAGGGTTAAGTTTAGTATATTAGCATTCGAGCTGAGAACTAAAATTTAGAGAGTTATTTGCAAATTTATTCCTTTTAGGTGTAATTGACTTAACGTGATTTTGAGGATGGATTTTATTATGATCCTTGGTATGGATTGGTTGTCTTAGCACTATGCCATTGTGGATTGTCAAAGTAAAGAGGTGATTTTCATAATTCTAGATGAATAAGAATTTAAGTTTGTGGGTGACAAGAGTTATGCACCTTAGAATCTGATCTTCGCTATCACGGCTAGGAAGATGCTAAGGAAGGGTTGTCAGGGATATTTAGCAGTAGACAGAGACACTATAGTGCAGAAGACTTCTATTTTAGATGTCCTAGTAGCTTGTGAGTTTTCAAGTTTACCACCTCACAGAGAGATTGAATTCTATATAGATGTGGTTCCAGGCACCACTCATATTTCAATGCCGCCTTATAGAATGGCTCCTGCAGAGTTGAAAGAGTTAAAGGAGCAATTGTAGGATTTGCTAAATAAGGGTTTCATCAGACCCAGTGTTTCTCCTTAGGGTGCACAGTCCTATTTATGAAGAAGAAGGATGGTACACTAAGATTATGCATTGTTTACAGGGAGCTGAATAAGGTGACAATAAAGAACAAGTATCCTCTCTCAAGAATAGATGATCTATTTGATCAACTTCAGGGTGCACAATTCTTTTCTAAGATTGACTTGAGGTTAGGTTATTATAAGTTATAGATCAGTGAGGCCGATATTCCTAAAATGGCATTCCACACTCGATATGGACACTATGAGTTTCTGGTGATGTCATTTGGGTTGAATAATGCACCAGCTGCTTTTATGGATCTGATGAACAAGGTATTCAGACCGTATATGGATCAGTTTATGGTAGTCTTTATTGATGATATAATGGAGTATTCAAAGCATATGGAAGAGCACGTATATCACTTGAGGACTGTATTGTAGACATTGAGAGAACATCAGCTTTATGCTAAATTCTCAAAGTGTGATTTATGGTTGGAGTGTGTTGTATTCCTTGAACAATAGTATTTAAAGATGGTATCCAGGTTGATCCACATAAGATTAATGCAGTGTTTGAATGGCCTGGACCGACGATAGTCATAGAGATTCATAGTTTTCTAGGTTTAGCTGGGTATTATAGGAGATTTGTGTAGGATTTCTTTAGAATTATAGCTCCTATGACTCGCCTAACTCGGAAGAATATAAAGTTTAAGTGGTCAGATGCTTGTGATAACAGTTTCTAGTTGCTGAAGGAGAAGTTAACCACAACTCCAGTTTTGGCTTTGCCTAATGGAGTAGATAAGTTCACTGTATGTTATGATGCCTCTAGAGTTGGCCTAGGTTGTGTGTTAATGCATAATAGCTTATGCTTCGAGACAGTTGAAGAAGCATGAACATAATTATCCTACTATAATATCCCGTGTTTTTTAAAAATATTTTTACACTGTACCGGGATATACAGTGTCAATAATTTTTATGCATTATACGATATTTTTATGAATTGATATGTATTTTAAACCTATTTTAATTACTGTCTATTATTTTCAGTATTTTACGTAAAATTTTCCCGGGAATTTCATTTTCGGGGAAATTTCCACGTAAACAATGTATTATTAATTATTTTAAATGTATTTACGGGTTTGCATGAACTCATATATATTTTTAAATTATTAAATAAAGCCTGTGTGTGTATATTTATTTAATTAGGGTTTATTATTACCCTAATATTTTATTATTTATTTATTATTATTTGATTATTTGATTTATTATTAAATTATTAAAATTTATTATTTTATTATTAATTACTTATTAATATTTAATTATTTTAATTATTTTTATTTTTTTTTTATTTTTTTTTCTTTTCCTTTTTCTTTCTTTTTCTTTTTCTTTTTCTTTCCTTTTCTTTCTTTTTCTTTTTCTTCTTCTTCTTCTTTCTCTCCCGCGCCCGACGCCGACCACCATTTTCTCACCGCCGTTTCTCCCTCCTCCGGCCACCGTTTTCGACACCGCCGGTCTCTATCTTCTCCTTGAGCTCCGGTGAGTGTTATTCTAGCTTTGGTTTGAGCTAAAATGGTCTAGAATTGCTTAGGTTTCGATTTGAAAATTTCAGCCTCTTTGGGTTTTCGATTTTTTTGAGCTTCGATTTGGATGATTCATGGAAAATTCCTTCACAAATGTTGTTCCTGGTAGCTTAATCTTCATGTATGAATTTTTTCAGAATTTTTGGAGATTGTTTGGATTTTTGGGTATTTTTGAATATTTTAATATTATTTTCTAATTTTCGGAAATTAATTATTTAAATTATGAAATTGGAGTTTATGGTTGAATTAGGTGTTGAAATGAATTATAGAAATTTATTTGGAATTTTTATGAATTTCTAAGTATTTATTTTTAATTATTGAAGTTTATGTGATTTTGTAAAATTAAGTTAATTGTGTTTTAAATTGAATTTAATTGGTTAATTGAGTTTAATTATTGATATTATTGATAAATATGTTGAGAAAATTAATTTTGGATAATTGTATGATTTTTGGTGAATTTTTGAAGTAATTTAGGTATATATATATATATAGGGGTATTTTGGTAATTTTACCCTAAATTGTCTAAAAATGTAATTTAATTGGTTTTAATATTTATTTAAGGTATAAAAATGATTTCTACAAATTATTTAGTATTTTTAACTAATTAAAACTATTTTTCGGGAATTATTTTCAATTATATATATAATATACGGTTTTTCTAATAAAATGAGTTTTAATCGGTTTTTATAGTGTTTCAAGGTTAATTATGTAATTTCTACGTATGAAATGTATTTTTATGATTTAAGGATATTTTTGGTATATTTGAATATATATTCTGTGTTTGTGGACCCCGGTCGACAGATTGTAGTCTGGAGTCCGACCGAGGGGTTATGATTGATTGTGGTGTTTATTTTTGAAGTGTATTTTCTTTGCAGGGTCGGCTCTACTCTTTTGAGTAGAGAGATGTCCGTTTTACAGGGGAGGTTCTGCCGGATTTCCGGTAGAATTCTCGTAAAACGTGATATCCAGTCGAACCCTAATTTCCGATTCTGTGTTGAATACTCTAGATTTAATTCTAGGATTTCTGTTAGGGTTATTCTGATGTCGATTAATTATTTCTTGTTTAGTTGCGCCGAGACCGAGGGTTAGTGGACCAGGCCCGTCGGACCTGTCTCGTGGAGCGCATTAGGTGAGTTACTATATTATATATATATATGCTTAGGATGCATGATTTAGAAAATGCATGTTTTATTTTGACTGAATATGCATAAATAATGTGATTTATATTCAAGTATATTTTTGGTATATAATAAATTATATACATGTTTTGTAAATAAAATATATTTAAAATGTTTTTAAATATATTTTTAGTTTAATTCATGATTTGATTGGATTTATTTGACATATATATACTCAAAATATACCTGGTTTATGTTTGGTATATTTCCAGTATATATATGGTTTATATTGTTGATTTATTTAAATTCATGCATCATGTATTTGTGAATGAATGTTTTATTATTTATTAATGAAGGATATCAATAGAACGTGCTACCTAGTGGGCAGCACTAGGACCGAGTACGTATCGGTACGCCTATAGCTTTAGGCTATATTACTAACTTATTTGTGGATATTGGATTGATTATGATTATTGATATGTGTGAGATGTGGTTTGGGTGTGATTGCTGGAGCTCGGTTGACCAAGTGTCTCGGGGCCAATCACACTGGCAGTCAGACTGCTGGAGCTCGGTTGACTTAGTGTCTCGGGGCCAGTCTACTGTCCATATGGATTAAGTGGATATATTTGGAATCAATGAGCCTGTATGGCTAGAGTGTTGTTTAACACTATTTTCTGAGGTTGCGATATTCTAGGGTTCTATGTGATCCTTCATAAAAGTTGATTTTCAGACAAAATATATAAAATGATTTTTCTGCATCTGTATGAACTTGCCTGTATATATACATATTACTCATATACTGTTGACGGTATGCATTATCACTTAGAGTGTATGTATATGTATTATAGTAATTCACTCAGTGAGGTCTGACTCCCCTCCGTTGACTATTTTTCAGGAGAGTCAACTTCCTCAGACCTTAGTAGCAGGTCGATACGCTGGATTTCTTCCGCCCCGGCTTCTTTATGTAAATTATATACTTGAGTCTTATCTATTTTATCTAGACACTGCAGTAGTTGTGAAATAAAGTATTTGTTTTAAAGAGATGTATTATAGTAAAACTGGATTTGTATAAAGATTATACATTTATGAGATTATATATGTGATGTGATGAGTTTTGAATTGAATCCAGTTGATATGGATGATATTGTAATATTTATGATTTTATTTTCCGCTGTATATTATATTTTTATGGTTATTATTGCATATTTATTTTATTTTTAGGCTTGCTACGGGTTCCGGATTCGAAAGAATTCCCGTTCCCTAGCGCCGGTCATGGCCCCTGTTTTAGGTCGTGACAAAGTTGGTATCAGAGCGAAGTTCGTATCAGAATGGAGTTCTGTGTCAGGGCTTAGTTATGTGAGTTGTGGCCCTAGTTTTAAAGTTGTGTTTTCTGTTGGACTACTGCAGTGTATTAGGTTCGAGTATGTCTTGATGAGTATTCCTTGCTGTAGTTTTCAGCATTATTCCTCCGTTGTCTGTTTTGTCTGAATTTTTCCGTTTGTCTTTTCAGAATGAGGAGGCGAGCGCGTGTCGCTCCACCGGTCGTTGAGGCCGAGGATGATGAGTCTTTTCAGGACGAGGTTTTACCTCCTGAGCAGCCAGTTAGACGTAGAGGTCGTGGCAGAGGTAGACCTCGAGGAGCGGCAGGTCGCCGTAGGCAGAGAGAGTTACAGGACGAGGAGCCTGTTGAGCCTGAGTTTGATGTTCCTGTTCCTCCAATTGTTCAGCCTGTTCAGCCTGCCTATCAGCAGGGTATGTCTGACCCTGAGGCAGCTTTGTTCTATGCCAGAGTTGGCAGGATTGCTTTTGATGGTACTTCTGATCCTTTAGATTTTCTGCATGCGATTAAGACTAGGACTCGGACTGCTCATACCGAGTACCAGAGGATCATGATTGTTGAGTTGTCTGTCGAGGGACCAGCCTTAGATTGGTTCATTCAGATGATCGAGCCCTATATGATGATGATGACATGGGCTCAGTTTCGAGAGCGATTCATGAGGAGATTTTGTCCAGAGCCTCTTCGTTTGAGCTATCGTCTCCGTTTGACTAGTATTTCTCGTGGAGATCGATCAGTAGAGGTGTATACCCAAGAGTTCCTTCGTCTGGGTAGATATGCTGAGGATCTGATGCGAGATCAGTATTTCGCTGTTACTACCTATGTTACTGGTTTGGGTTCAGCTTTTGCTGGTATGCCTACAGCAGGTCTTACTCTGGAGTCTGTGATTGAGCTAGCTAAGGAGATCGAGCTGAGGTTAGTTAGGCAGGGAGCGATGCCTGATTATTACCAGTTGGGAGTTCAGTCGAGTGGATCGCAGGCTACTCCATATTCGAGTTTTCATGTTGGTTCGAGTAGTCAGCAGCGAGGTTCGACTCAGCAGAGTCAGAGACAGCAGCAGCGAGTGCATCGGAGCAGTAGACATGGTCGTGGAGGTCAGCGTAGATCATTCAGATTTGGGTCAGGTGCTTCGAGCAGCAGCAGTGGTCGTAGTTCTGGATCAGCGGCCAGTGTTTGTCAGACTTATGGTAGAGTCCATCAGGGACCATGTTATCTGACACCGTTGACATGTTTCAGATGCGGGCAGACAGGACATTTTGCCAGATCGTGTCCTTACCTCGGATATCAGCAGCAGCAGATTCCGCGATTCCCACAGCAGTCGATTGCTAGTGCAGCACCCGTGCCATTTCAGTTGCCACCAGCCCAGCATTAGAGTTCTACTCAGTTTGTTCCACAGCAGAGTCGTGGTAGAGGTACGAGAGGAGGTACCCGAGGTGTTGGCCAGGCTTCTACCAGTCAGCAGGGAGGTCGAGGCCAGGCCAGAGTTTTTCATCTGACTCAGTAGGATGCTCAGGCATCTAATGCAGTCGTGGCAGGTATTCTTTCTGTTTGTTACCTGGATGCTTTGGTTTTGTTTGATCCGGGTGCCACGCATTCGTTTATTTCTCCCATTTTTGCTTCTAAATCTTGTTGGCAAGCTTCGAGGATGGCTTTTCCTTTGTCTGTTGCCACTCCTCTGAGTGATTCTTTGGACGCCGATATTGTTCTTTCTGGTTGTCCAGTTCTCGTGGGAGATAGAGAATTATCCGCCGATTTGATTTTGTTGGATGTGATGGAGTTTGATGTTATTTTGGGAATGGATTGGTTGTCTCAGCATTATGCCGTGGTTGATTACAGGAATAAGGAGGTGATTTTCAGAATTCATGGTGAAGTAGAATTTAAGTTTGTTGGTGACAGGAGTTCAGCACCTCAGAATCTTATTTCTGTTATTTCAGCTAGGAAGTTATTGAGGAAAGGTTGTCAGGGGTTTTTGGCATTGGTTAGGGATACGTCAGTGGAGAAGTTGTCACTCACAGATGTTCCTGTTGCTTGTGAGTTTCCTGATGTTTTTCCCGAGGAGTTGCCAGGTTTACCACCTCATAGAGAGATTGAGTTCTGTATAGATGTGGTTCCAGGTATTACTCCTATATCTATGCCACCCTATCGTATGGCTCCTGCAGATTTGAGAGAGTTGAAGGAGCAGTTGCAAGAGTTGTTGGAGAAGGGTTTTATCAGACCTAGTGTTTCCCCTTGGGGTGCACCAGTCTTGTTTGTGAAGAAGAAGGATGGTACCCTGAGACTGTGCATTGACTACAGAGAGTTGAACAAGGTGACAGTAAAGAACAAGTATCCTCTCCCGAGGATAGATGATTTATTTGATCAGCTCCAGGGTGCACAGTTCTTTTCTAAGGTTGACTTGAGGTCGGGTTATCATCAGCTGCGGATTAGTGAAGCTGATATTCCTAAGACAGCGTTCCGCACTCGATATGGTCATTATGAGTTTCTGGTGATGTCTTTTGGTTTGACTAATGCACCAGCAGCTTTTATGGACCTGATGAACAGAGTATTCCGACCGTATGTGGATCAGTTTGTGGTAGTCTTCATTGATGATATACTGGTATATTCGAGGAGTATGGAAGAGCACGTATATCATTTGAGGATTTTACTACAGACACTAAGAGATCATCAGCTTTATGCTAAATTCTCGAAGTGTGATTTCTGGATGGAGAGTGTTTCTTTTCTTGGACACGTAGTGTCTAAAGAAGGTATTCAGGTTGATCCACAGAAGATTGAGGCAGTATCTGAGTGGCCTAGACCTACTTCAGTTACTGAGATTCGGAGTTTTCTGGGTTTAGCCGGGTATTATAGGCGGTTTGTGTAGGATTTTTCCAGGATAGCAGCCCCTATGACTCGCTTAACTCAGAAGAATGTTAGATTCGAGTGGTCAGAAGCTTGTGAGAATAGTTTTCAGTTGTTAAAGGAGAAGTTGACCACAGCGCCAGTATTAGCTTTGCCTAATAGTATGGATAAGTTCACAGTTTACTGTGATGCCTCTAGAATTGGTCTTGGTTGTGTGTTGATGCAGAATGGAAGGGTGATAGCCTATGCTTCGAGGCAGTTGAAGAAGCATGAGCAGAACTATCCCACACATGATCTAGAGATGGCTGCAGTGATCTTTGCTTTGAAGATTTGGAGACATTATCTGTACGGGGTGACTTGTGAGATATTTACTGATCACAAGAGCCTTAAGTACATTTTCCAGCAGCGAGATTTGAATCTGAGGCAGAGAAGATGGTTGGAACTGTTGAAGGACTATGATTGCGAGATTCTTTACCATCCGGGTAAAGCTAATGTGGTAGCAGATGCCTTGAGTAGGAAGTCCTCAGGTAGTCTTGCTCACATCGGTGTTGAGAGGAGACCATTGATCCAGGAGTTGCATCTGATGGTGGATCAAGGTCTGATGATGAAGATTAGTAGATCAGGTGGACTGTTAGCTCAGTTTAAAGTACGATCTGTACTGAGGGATAGGATTAGAGCAGCTCAAAGCCGAGATCCTATTCTAGAAGAGCTTGCAGAGAATGTCAGAGCAGGGAAGTTCACTGATTTCACACTTGATGATGATGGTGTGTTGTGGATCAGTGGTAGATTGTGTGTTCCTGATGTGGATGATTTGAGAGAAGAGATTTTAGAGGAAGCACATTCTACAGCCTACAGCGTTCATCCTGGTGTTACTAAGATGTACCACAGTATCAGAGATCTATACTGGTGGGATGGATTGAAGAAGGATGTTGCTGATTATGTTGCTAAATGCTTGACGTGTGCAAGTGAAAGCCGAACATCAGAAGCCTTCTGGGAAGCTTCAGCCTCTTCCTATTCCCGAGTGGAAATGGGAAAGGATAGCTATGGATTTTGTGGTCGGTTTACCTCGTTCGAAGGATGGATACGATTCCATCTGGGTGATTGTAGACAGATTGACGAAGTCTGCACATTTCTTGCCTGTGAAAGCCACATATTCAGTTGCTAGATTGGCGAAGTTGTACGTGAAGCATATTGTGTGCCTTCATGGAGTACCTGTGTCCATTGTGTCAGATAGAGGTTCAGTGTTCACTTCTCGTTTTTGGCAGAAGTTGCAGGAAGCGATGGGCACTAGGTTGGATTTTAGTACTGCTTTTCATCCTCAGACAGATGGTCAGTCTGAGAGGACGATCCAGACACTGGAAGATATGTTGAGGATGTGTGTCATGGATTTGAGAGGTAGCTGGGATGATCATTTGTCGCTTGTTGAGTTTGCATATAATAACAGCTACCATAGCAGTATTGGTATGGCACCATATTAGGCGTTGTATGGAAGGAAGTGTAGATCCCCGTTGAGTTGGGATGAGATCGGTGAGAGAGTTTTGACTGGACCAGAGATGGTTCAAGATGCTGCAGAGAAAGTCGCCGTGATCAAGCGCAAGTTAGAGACCGCAGTTAGCAGACAGAAGAGTTATGCGGATCCTAGGCGCAGAGATGTGGAGTTTCAGGTTGGAGATTTCATTTTTCTGAAAGTATCTCCGATGAAGGGTGTGATGAGATTTGGCAGGAAGGGTAAGTTAGCACCGAGATATATTGGACCGTTTGAGATTCTGGAGAGAGTTGGCACTGTTGCATATCGGTTGGATTTGTCTCCGAGTATGTCACAGGTGCATCCAGTATTTCATATCTCGATGTTGAGGAAGTATATCTCAGATCCTTCACACGTGTTGCAACCTGACAGTGTGGAAGTGAGTGAAGATTTGACGTTTGTGGAAGAACCTGTGGCGATCGTAGATTTTCAAGTTCGACAGTTGCGATCGAAGCAGATTCCGATGGTCAAGGTTTTGTGGCGTAGCGACAGAGTTGAAGAGCATACGTGGGAGACTGAAGCTGAGATGCGAGCTTCTTACCCGTATCTATTTCCTTCCTGATTCTGTAATCTTGTTTTTAGAATTCGGGGACGAATTCTTGTAAGGGGGGAAGACTGTAATATCCCGTGTTTTTTAAAAATATTTTTACACTGTACCGGGATATACAGTGTCAATAATTTTTATGCATTATACGATATTTTTATGAATTGATATGTATTTTAAACCTATTTTAATTATTGTCTATTATTTTCAGTATTTTACGTAAAATTTTCCCGGGACTTTCATTTTCGGGGAAATTTCCACGTAAACAATGTATTATTAATTATTTTAAATGTATTTACGGGTTTGCATGAACTCATACATATTTTTAAATTATTAAATAAAGCCTGTGTGTGTATATTTATTTAATTAGGGTTTATTATTACCCTAATATTTTATTATTTATTTATTATTATTTGATTATTTTATTTATTATTAAATTATTAAAATTTATTATTTTATTATTAATTACTTATTAATATTTAATTATTTAAATTTATTTTATTTTATTTTTTCTTTTTTTTTCTTTTCCTTTTTCTTTCTTTTTCTTTTTCTTTTTCTTTCCTTTTCTTTCTTTTTCTTTTTCTTCTTCTTCTTCTTTCTCTCCCGCGCCCGACGCCGACCACCATTTTCTCACCGCCGTTTCTCCCTCCTCCGGCCACCGTTTTCGACACCGCTGGTCTCTATCTTCTCCTTGAGCTCCGGTGAGTGTTATTCTAGCTTTGGTTTGAGCTAAAATGGTCTATAATTGCTTAGGTTTCGATTTGAAAATTTCGGCCTCTTTGGGTTTTCGATTTTTTTGAGCTTCTATTTGGATGATTCATGGAAAATTCCTTCACAAATGTTGTTCCTGGTAGCTTAATCTTCATGTATGAATTTTTTCAGAATTTTTGGAGATTTTTTGGATTTTTGGGTATTTTTGAATATTTTAATATTATTTTCTAATTTTCGGAAATTAATTATTTAAATTATGAAATTGGAGTTTATGGTTGAATTAGGTGTTGAAATGAATTATAGAAATTTATTTGGAATTTTTATGAATTTCTAAGTATTTATTTTTAATTATTGAAGTTTATGTGATTTTGTAAAATTAAGTTAATTGTGTTTTAAATTGAATTTAATTGGTTAATTGAGTTTAATTATTGATATTATTGATAAATATGTTGAGAAAATTAATTTTGGATAATTGTATGATTTTTGGTGAATTTTTGAAGTAATTTAGGTATATATATATATATAGGGGTATTTTGGTAATTTTACCCTAAATTGTCTAAAAATGTAATTTAATTGGTTTTAATATTTATTTAAGGTATAAAAATGATTTCTACAAATTATTTAGTATTTTTAACTAATTAAAACTATTTTTCGGGAATTATTTTCAATTATATATATAATATACGGTTTTTCTAATAAAATGAGTTTTAATTGGTTTTTATAGTGTTTCAAGGTTAATTATGTAATTTCTACGTATGAAATGTATTTTTATGATTTAAGGATATTTTTGGTATATTTGAATATATATTCTGTGTTTGTGGACCCCGGTCGACAGATTGTAGTCTGGAGTCCGACCGAGGGGTTGTGATTGATTGTGGTGTTTATTTTTGAAGTGTATTTTCTTTGCAGGGTCGGCTCTACTCTTTTGAGTAGAGAGATGTCCGTTTTACAGGGGAGGTTCTGCCGGATTTCCGGTAGAATTCTCGTAAAACGTGATATCCAGTCGAACCCTAATTTCCGATTCTGTGTTGAATACTCTAGATTTAATTCTAGGATTTCTGTTAGGGTTATTCTGATGTCGATTAATTATTTCTTGTTTAGTTGCGCCGAGACCGAGGGTTAGTGGACCAGGCCCGTCGGACCTGTCTCGTGGAGCGCATTAGGTGAGTTACTATATTATATATATATATGCTTAGGATGCATGATTTAGAAAATGCATGTTTTATTTTGACTGAATATGCATAAATAATGTGATTTATATTCAAGTATATTTTTGGTATATAATAAATTATATACATGTTTTGTAAATAAAATATATTTAAAATGTTTTTAAATATATTTTTAGTTTAATTCATGATTTGATTGGATTTATTTGACATATATATACTCAAAATATACCTGGTTTATGTTTGGTATATTTCCAGTATATATATGGTTTATATTGTTGATTTATTTAAATTCATGCATCATGTATTTGTGAATGAATGTTTTATTATTTATTAATGAAGGATATCAATAGAACGTGCTACCTAGTGGGCAGCACTAGGACCGAGTACGTACCGGTACGCCTATAGCTTTAGGCTATATTACTAACTTATTTGTGGATATTGGATTGATTATGATTATTGATATGTGTGAGATGTGGTTTAGGTGTGATTGTTGGAGCTCGGTTGACCAAGTGTCTCGGGGCCAATCACACTGGCAGTCAGACTGCTGGAGCTCGGTTGACTTAGTGTCTCGGGGCCATTCTACTGTCCATATGGATTAAGTGGATATATTTGGAATCAGTGAGCCTGTATGGCTAGAGTGTTGTTTAACACTATTTTCTGAGGTTGCGATATTCTAAGGTTCTATGTGATCCTTCATAAAAGTTGATTTTCAGATAAAATATATAAAATGATTTTTCTGCATCTGTATGAACTTGCCTGTATATATACATATTACTCATATACTATTGACGGTATGCATTATCACTTAGAGTGTATGTATATGTATTATAGTAATTCACTCAGTGAGGTCTGACTCCCCTCCGTTGACTATTTTTCAGGAGAGTCAACTTCCTCAGACCTTAGTAGCAGGTCGATACGCCGGATTTCTTCCGCCCCAGCTTCTTTATGTAAATTATATACTTGAGTCTTATCTATTTTATCTAGACACTGCAGTAGTTGTGAAATAAAGTATTTGTTTTAAAGAGATGTATTATAGTAAAACTGGATTTGTATAAAGATTATACATTTATGAGATTATATATGTGATGTGATGAGTTTTGAATTGAATCCAGTTGATATGGATGATATTGTAATATTTATGATTTTATTTTCCGCTGCATATTATATTTTTATGGTTATTATTGCATATTTATTTTATTTTTAGGCTTGCTACGGGTTCCGGATTCGAAAGAATTCCCGTTCCCTAGCGCCGGTCATGGCCCCTGTTTTGGGTCGTGACACCTACTCACGACCTAGAGATGGCTGTAGTGATCTTTGCTCTCAAGATTTAGAGACATTATCTATACGGGGTGACTTATGATATTTTTACAGGTCATAAGAGCCTTAAGTACATTTTTCAGCAGAGAGATCTAAATATAAGGTAGAGGAGATGGTTAAAACTCTTGAAGGATTATAACTGTGAGATTCTTTGTCATCCAAGCAAGGCTAATATGGTAGAAGATGCCTTGAGTAGGAAGTCCTCAAGTAGTCTTGCTCACATTAGTATGGAGAGAAGACTGTTAATCCAAAAGTTGCACCAGTTGGTGGATCAAGGTCTAATGATGAAGATTAGCAGATCAGGAGGACTGTTGGCTTAGTTCAGAGTCCGATCTATATTGAGAGATAGGATTAAGGCAGCTCAAGGCTAAGATCCTATTCTAGTTGAGCTTGAAGAGAATGTTCATGCAGGGAAGTTCACTAATTTCACACTCAATGATGAAGGTGTTTTATGGATCAGTGGTAAGTTGTGCACTCCTAATGTGGATAATTTCAGAGAAGAGATCCTTAAGAAAGCATATTCTATAGCCTACAACATACATTTAAGTGTCACTAAGATGCATCACAATATCATAGACTTATATTGGTGGATGGTCTGAAGAAGGATGTAGCTTATTTTATTTCTAGGTGCTTGACATGTTAGCAGGTGAAGCTGAACTTCAGAAGCTTTTTGGGAAGCTTCAGCCTCTTCCTACCCCTGAGTGGAAATAGGAGAGAATTGCTATGGATTTTATGGCTGGGTTACCTCATTTGAAGGATGGATATGATTCTATCTGGATGATTGTGGATAGGTTAACCAAGTTTGCTCATTTCTTGCCTGTGAAAGCCACTTATTCTATAGTTAAAATGTCAAAGTTGTATGTTAAGCATATAGTATACCTTCACGAAGTACCTATGTCCATTGTGTCTGATAGAGGTTCAGTGTTTACCTCTCATTTTTAGTAGAAGTTACAGGAAGCAATGGGCACCAGGCTTGATTTTAATATTGCTTTTTACCCTCAGACAGATGGTCAGTCTGAGAGGATGATCCAAACACTTAAAGATATGTTGAGGATGTGTGTATTGGATCTTAGAGCTAGCTGGGATGATCATTTGCTGCTTGTGGAGTTTGCATATAATAATAGCTACCATAGCAGTATTAGGATGGCACCGTATGAGGCTTTGTATAGAAGGAAGTGTATATGCCCTCTAAGTTGGGATGAGATTGGGGAGAGAGCGTTAACTGGACCTGAGATGGTTCATGATACAGTAAAGAAGATTGCTATAATCAGAAAGAGATTAAAGATCGCAGCTAGTAGACAAAAGAGCTATGTGGGTCCAAAGCATAAGATGTGGAGTTTGAGGTTAAAGACTATGTATTTCTGAAGGTGTCTCCTATGAATGGCATGATGAGATTTGGTAAGAAGGGGAAGCTAGCATCGAGATATATTGGACCGTTCGAGATTCTAGAGAGAGTGGGCATAGTTGCATATTGGTTGACTTTGCCTCCAAATTTGTCTCAAGTGCATCCAGTGTTCAATATTTTAATGCTGAGGAAGTATATTTCAGACCCTTCACACGTGTTGCAGCTTGATAGTGTGGAAGTGAATGAAGACCTGACATTCAAGGAGGAACCAATCACGATAGTTGACTATCAAATTCGTCAGTTGCGTTCGAAGCATATTCCGATGGTCAAGGTGTTGTGGCGAAGCAACAACGTGTAGGAGCACACTTTGGAGACAAAAGCTGAGATGCGAGCTACTTACCCTTATCTCTTTCCTCGATTAATTCTTGTTTATGTTCTTTTCTTTGAATTCGAGGATGAATTCTTATAAGGAGGGAAGATTGTAATGACCCTGTATTTTAAATAATATAAAATTATTTTGTGATATGCAATGTTAATAAAATTTTAAATTTTATTTATATATTATCATTATTTGTGTATATTATTCATTTATTTTTTCTAAATATTTTATTTACGTAAAATAATTAACTTGTGAGTTTTATTATTTAAAGTATTCAAACTCATTTTCATTACTATTATTTTTAATAGTATTAGTGTTATTATTTTATTGGTATTATTATTATTGTTGTTGTTGTTATTTTTATTATTGTTAGTATTATTATTATTTTATTATTATTATGCATGTGATAGTAGTAGTAGTATCATTATTATTATATTGTGTTAATAATATGTGCATGTGTGTGTTTGGTCCATGTGTTTTGTGTGTGTGTATATATACATATACATATATATATATATATATATATATATATATATATATATATATATATATATATATATATATATATATATATATGTGTGTGTGTGTGTGTGTGTGTGTGTGTGTGTGTGTATAAATATGTAAATGTATGTGACAAGTGTAAGTAAGTGTATATATATATAAATAGTCAAAAATGGGTCAAACCTTCCCCCACCATTTTTTTTCTTTCTTTCTTTTTCTTTTTCTTTTCTTCTTCTTCTTCTTCTTCTACCTCCCCTGCCTTTTGCCATTGCAGCACCACCAAGCATCATCAGTCACTGCCTGAGCCACCACCAGCACCACCTGAGCTTGCCATCTTCCTCCCCTCATCTTCCTAACATTGTGTGAAGCCTCAGAGTCGCTGAAAATCATGTGGAACTGAGAAGAGTTACTGTAGACCAAAATTTTTTTGGTAGTTTTAGCTCAAGTTCTTAGGCTCGTTAGACTCCTCTTGATGTTTACGTCTCGATTTTCAAGTTGGTTTAAGTTTACAATGTCCGGATTGCAAGTTTTTCTCAAATTTAGTTTATGTCATTTAGAGTTTTTATTTTTTTTAGGCTTGAGTTTGATTGATTCATGAAGTTTCCTTTTGGAAATATTGATGTGTGAATCTTAAGCTACCTAAATATAGTTTTTTGTATATTTTTTTGAATTTATTTGAATTATGGGTATTTTTTATTATTTTAATATTAAAATATTGAATTTTTTATAATTATGTTAATTAATTATTTTGGATAGAAATTTGGTTAAATTAGTGTTATTAATTTAAGATATTAATTTTAGAATTTATAAAATAATTTTTGGTGAATTTATATTATTTTTGAGAAATTATTAGTATTATGTGATTTTTGGATATACAGGTTAATTGTGTGTTTTCATTGAAAATATAGTTAAATAATATGTTTTAAATGATTTTACAAATTACTTACTATTTTTAACTAATTAATACTAATTTTTGAAAATTATATTCAAATAATAAATTAATTACTATTTTTGTGATTAAATGCTTTTTTTAACTATTTTTATTATATAATTAAACTAATTGAGTAATTAAATGTGAATTTGACTATTTTATATTCAATATTTGTAAAAGTGGATTTTTATTAATATTATATAAATTATTTGAGATTTTTATTTAATTATAGTGAAATAATTATATTTAGCTTTTTGATGTTTAAATATATTATATTATGATTTATTATTGATTTTATGGATTTTTAATGATTTTAATATATTATTATTTAATATTTATTTTTATAATTATTTGTGAACTTCAGTTGGAAATTGTGTAGTTTGGAGTCCCAACCCGAGGTGTTATGCAATCTGTGTTTTAGAAGTGTGATTTTCTTGTAGGATCAGCTTTACTTTTTAGTAGAGAGATGTCCATTTTACAAAGGAGGTTCTGCCCAATTTTTGATAGAATTCTCGTAAAATGTGGCGTCGATTCGATCCTGAATTTCTGTGTTTGTCTAAGTTTTTAAATTTCTAGATCGAGTCTCCTTTAAAATTCTTAGAATTATGAGTTAGAAATTTATTCTGATAATATTATTTATTTTCTAGTTGTACCGAGACTAAGGCCTATCAAACCAGGCCCGTTGAGTCTATCTCATAGAGCCCAAACTTGTGAATTATTATTTTATATATACATTGCATGTAGATGCATGACTATGAGTTTTCATGTTTTAATATGAGTTTAAACATGAATTATTTTATTAAATGAATAAGTATATTTTTGGTATATGTAACATTTTACTTAGTTTGTTTTTAGTATATAATTTGTATATATGTGACATATATATGTTAGCATGTTTTAGTATACATATTCAGTATATTTGATATATATTCGGCATATGCATTTAATATATTTTTGGTATATTTACGATATATGTTTAGTATATAAGTGTTATATCTGTTTTAAATTATTGCCACTATATTTAAATTGTGCAATTTATTATTTTCTATTAAATACGATTTACTGAGGGATATAAATAAAACATGCTACCTAGTGGGCTACACTAGGACTGTTGTACAACAATTTGTTAGAATTAGGTTAAAATTCTGATGTCTGATTATGAATGAGAATATGGAGATTATTGGTTATTACAAAGGGTGGTTGTGTATCCTCGGTTGACCTAATGTACTTAGGGCCAGTCTACTACCTTGAGTTGGATAAATGAATACTTGGAGTTTTGGATAAGCCAGGTAGCTATTGATCTTATGATCAGGGTTGCGTATATTTATGGTTTTGTTTGATCCTTCATCCAAATAAACATTTTTCTGATATATATATATATATATATATATATATATATATATATATATATTGATACTTGATTGTATATGATTTAGATTGCATGTACATATATTATAATAATTCACTCAGTAAGGTCTGACCCCTTTTTAACCATTTTTTTTAGGATAGTCTTTTTCGTCATACCGTACTAGGAGTGCTTTACGCTGGTCTTCTTCAGCCCTATCTAGACTATGTAATTTTATTATTTAAACTCTGATTGTATTCTAGAAAATCGCAATAGTAATGTTAGTGAATCAGTAAAGTGTTGTTTTGGATTTTGAGATTTCTGTATCAGAATACTGTATGAATATTTTTATTTATGAAATGATAGTTATATATTTATTTTTATATCGATTTAAATTTAAATTTTGGTGTATTTTTATTTATTTATTTCATGTATTTTATTTCTTAAGGCTTGCTATAGGTTCTATATTTGAAAGAATTCCTGTTCCCTAGCGCCGGTCATGACTCCCAGTTTGGGTCATGACAAGCTCAAACAGAGGTTGGAAATGGACTCATGGGTCCAAAAGGAGTTAATTGACACTAAAAAGTGGAGCTAAGGTGGCTGAAAATGGAGTTGCCAGTGTTGAGCTCTCCTTGCTACTGCTGTTGCTGAGCTTTCAGGCAGTGGTCCGACGGTCCTCAAGTGATGGGAAGGTAAAGGAGGAAGAGAGGGGTCAATGGTGGTTGTTGCTAGCGGTCCAGTAAGCTAGGTTGCGCAAGCAGTGGGTTTTAGGAAGCAGAGGGAAGAGAAACGAGGGACAGGTTAGAAAAAGAAAAAAAAAAGAAAGGGAGGTGGCTTTTGACCCTTTTGCTCGAAATTTTTTTAGTCTTTTAGTGTTTATTATTTTATTTATTTATTATGTGAATAGTGTGTTGTGTTATGAGTTATATATATATATATATATATATATATATATATATATATATATATATATATATATATATATATATAACTCATAACACAACACACTATTCACATCACATGCACATTAGATGATGATGATGATGATGATGATGATAATAATAATAATAATAATAATAATAATATAAAAAGATAATAGTAATGTTAATAACTTTAATGTTTTAAATAATAAATTTCCCAAAATAAATTATTTTATGTAACCAAAACTTTTAGAATAAATAAATAAATAATATTCATATATAATAATAATGTATAAATAAAATTTAAAATTTTATTAACACTACATATCTCATAATATATTTTTATTATTAAAAATATAGGGTCATTACAGTCTTCCGTCCTTATAAGAACTCGTCCTCGAATTCAAAGAAAAGAACAGAAACAAGAATTATCAAGGAAAGAGGTAAGGGTAAGAAACTCGCATCTCAGCTTCTGTCTCCTAAGTGTGCTCCTCCATGTTATTGCTTCTCTACAACACCTTGACCATTGGAATCTGCTTTGAACGCAATTGTCGAACTTGATAGTCTACTATCGTGACTGGTTCCTCCTCGTACGTCAGGTCTTCATTCACTTCCACACTATCAAGCTGCAACACATGTGAAGGGTCTGAAATATACTTCCTCATCATCAAGATATGGGACACTAGATGCACTTGAGACAAATTCGGAGGCAAAGCCAATAGATATGTAACCATGCCGACTCTCTCCAAAATTCTTAAATGGTCTAATATATCTTAGTGCTAACTTCCCCTTCTTGCCAAATCTCATCACACCCTTCATCAGAGACACTTTTAGAAATATATAGTCTCCAACCTGGAACTCCACATCTTTGCATCTCAGATCCACATAGCTCTTCTATCTACTAACTGTGATCTGTAATCTCCTTCTAATTATAGCAACCTTCTCAGTGGCATCCTGAACCATCTCAGGTCCAATCAACGCTCTCTCCCTAATCTCATCCCAACTCAGAGGGGATCTACATTTTCTTCCATACAAAGCCTTATACGGCACCATCCCAATACTACTATGGTAGTTGTTATTATATGCAAACTCCACAAGCGACCAATAATCATCCCATCTACCTCCCAGATCCAATACATATATCTTCAAGTGTCTGGATTGTCCTCTCAGATTGACCATTTGTTTGAGGGTGAAAAGTAATAATGAAATCAAGCATGGTGCCCATTTCTTCTTGTAATTTTTGCCAAAAATGAGGGGTAAACACTGAACCTCTATCAAATACAATGGACACTGGTACTTTGTGAAGGCATACAATATGCTTAACATACAACTTCGCCAATTTAGCTATAGAATAGGTGGCTTTCATAGGCAAGAAATGAGCAGACTTGGTTAACTTGTCCATAATCACCTAGATGGAAATTTATCCATCCTTAGAATGAGGTAATCCAACCACAAAATTTATAGCAATTCTTTCCTATTTCTACTCAGGAATATGAAGTGGCTAAAGCTTTCTAGAAGGCTTCTGATGTTCAGCTTTCACTTGCTGACATGTCAAACACTTAGCAATAAAATTAGCTACATTCTTCTTCAATCCATCCCACCAGTATAAATCTCTAATATTGTGGTACATCTTAGTAACACCTGGATGTACGCTATTAGTTGTAGAATGTGCTTCCTCAAGAATCTTTTCTCTCAAATTATCCACATCATGAATGCATAACCTAAAATTGATCCATAAAACACCTTTATCATCAAGTGTGAAGTTAGTGAACTTCCCTGCACAAATATTCTCTGGAAGCTCTGCTAGAATAGGATCTCAGCCCTAAACTTCCTTAATCTTATCTCTGAACACTGATTGAACTCTGAACTGAGCTAACAATCCACCAGATTTGCTAATCTTCTTCATCATACCTTGATCCACTAACTGGTACAACTCTTGGATCAACGGTCTCCTCTCCACACTAATGTGAGCAAGACTACTTGAGGACTTTCTACTTAAGGCATATGTTACCACATTAGCCTTGCATGGATGATAAAGAATCTCATCGTGATAGTCCTTCAGGAGTTCTAACCATCTCATTTGCCTCATATTCAGATCACTCTGCTAAAAAATGTACTTCAAGCTCTTGTGATCTGTGAAAATCTCACAAGTCACCCCGTACAGATAATGTCTCTAAATCTTAAGAGCAAATATCACTGTAGCATCTCTAGGTCGTGAGTAGGATAATTCTATTCATGCTTCTTCAACTGCCTCAAAGCATATGCTATCACTTTACCATTCTGCATCAACACACAACCTAGGCCGACTCTGGAGGCATCATAATATACAGTGAATTTATCTACTCCAATAAGCAAAGCCAAAACTAGAGTTGTGGTCAACTTCTCCTTTAACAATTGGAAACTATTCTCACAAGCATATGACCACTTAAACTTCACATTCTTCTAAGTCAAGTGAGTTATAGGAGCTGCAATTTTGGAAAAATCCTATATAAATCTCCTATAATACCTAGCTAAACCTAAGAAACTATGAATCTCTATGACTGTCATAGGTCTAGGCCACTCAGACACTACCTTAATCTTTTGTGGATCAAAATGGATACCATCTTTAGACACCACGTGTCTAAGGAATGCAACACTCTCCAACCAAAAATCACATTTTGAGAATTTAGCATAAAGTTGATATTCTCTTAGTGTCTATAGTACAGTCCTCAAGTGATATACGTGCTCCTCCATACTCTTCAAATATACTAGTATATCATCAATGAAGATTACCACAAATGGTCTGAATACCCTATTCATCAGGTCCATAAAAGTAGTTGGTGCATTAGTCAACCCAAATAACATCACTAGAAACTCATAGTGGCCATATCGAGTGTGGAATGCCGTTTTAGGAACATTGTCCTCACAGATCTGTAACTGATGATAACCCAACCTCAAGTCAATCTTAGAAAAGAACTGCACACCCTGAAGCTGATCAAATAGATAATCTATCCTCATGAGAGGATACTTGTTCTTCATTGTCACATTATTCAGCTCTCTGTAATCTATGCACAGTCTCAAGGTACCATCCTTCTTCCTTACAAACAGGACTGATGCACCCTAAGGAGAAATACTAGGTCTGATGAAACCTTTATCTAATAATTCCTGTAATTGCTCCTTCAACTTTGTAGGAGCCATTCTGTAGGGCAGCATCAAGATAGGAGTAGTGCCTAGAACCACATCTATACAGAACTTAATCTCTTTGTGAGGTGGTAAACTTGGAAACTCCTCAAGAAAAACATCAGGAAACTCACAGGCAAAAAGAACATCTGTGAGTGACAACTTCTCCATAGAAGTATCCTTAACTAATGCCAAATATCCCTAACAACCCTTCCTCAGCATCTTCCTAACTGTGATAGTAAAGATGAGATTCTGAGGTGCAGAACTCTTATGACCCACAAACTTAAACTCTTCTTTATTAGGAATTATGAAAATCACTTCTTTACTCCAACAATCCATAAGAAGATAATGCTGAGACAACCAATCCATACCCAAAATCACATTGAATTCCATCACATCTAACAACACTAATTCTGCTAGAAGTTCTCTGCCTCTGATAAAAACTGGACAACTAGAAAGAACAATGTCGGTGTCTAATAAATCACTTAAAGGAGTGGCGATAGACAAAGGAAAAGCCATCCTTGAAGCTTGCCAACATGACTTCGAAGCAAAAATAGGGGATACGAAAGAGTGTGTGGCACCCAGATCAAACAAACCCAAGCATCTAAGTAACAGACTGAAATAATACCTGCAATGATAGCATTAGATGTCTGAGCATCCTGCTGAGTGAGGTGCAAAACCCTGGCCTGACCTCGACCTCCCTGCTGACTGGTAGAAGCCTAACCAAAACCTCTGGTACCTCTACCATGCCCCTGCTGGGCAACAATCTGAGTCAAACTCGGATACTGAGCTCGAGGCAACTAAAAAGGTGTTGGTGCTGCATTAGCAATAAACTACTGTGAACACTATTGTGGCTGAAAACTAGAATATGGGCATGATCTAGCAAAGTGTCCCATCTATTCGCATCGAAAACATGTCAGCAACGCCAAATAATAGGGTCCTTGATGGACTCTACCACAAGTTTGATAGGTGCTGGCTATTGATCTTGTGCTGCCATAACTCAAACTCTGACCACTACTACTACTAGAAGCACCTGACGCAAATATGATAAGTCTACAAGGTCCAACATGGCCATGTCTACTACTCCTATGTACTCTCTATTGTTGCCTCTAACTCTATTGTACTGAGCCTCTCTGCTGACTACTAGAACCAATTTGGAAAGCCGAATATGGAGTAGTCTGGAATCCTCCTGACTGAACATCCAACTAATAGTAATTAGGCATAGCTCCTTGCTTGACTAGTCTCAACTCTATCTCTTTGGCCAACTCTATCACCAACTCCAGTGTAAGGCCCGTAGTAGGCATCCCAGCAAATGCAAAACCTAGACTAGTGATGTAAGTCATGATAGAAAAATACTGGTCTTGCATTAAATCCTCTATATATCTGCTAAGTCAGAGAAACTCTCTAGTGTAATCCTCAATAGGTTTGTCACCTCTCGTGATGCTCATCAACCGAAGTCTATAACTCATCCGGAGTGGCTCTAGATAAAATCTCCTCATAAATCTCTCTCTTAACTGTGCCTAAGTCATCGTAGTCATGTATGACTGAATCACCTGGATGAACCAATCTAGGGCTGGTCCCGCTATAGAAAACTCAATGATTATGATCCATTGGTACTCAGTGTGAGCAGTCTGAGTCCTCATCTCAATAGCATGCAGAAAGTTTAACGGATCTGATATCCTATCAAAGGCTATCTTGCCAACTCTAGCATAGAACAATGTTGCCTTAGGGTCAGACATACCCTGCTAATAGGCAAGCTGTATCAGCAGTGCAATTGAAGGTATAACAGCTTCCTTATATTCTGGCTCTACAAGTTCCTCATCCTGTAGCTCTCACTATTTATAGTGACCTACCACTCCTCAAGGTCTACCTCTGCCTTGGCCTCTATGCCTAGCTGGTGGCTCAAGAGGTAAAACCTCATCCTAAAAGGACTCATCATCCTCATCCTCAATGACTGATGGAGTGACACGCGCTCACCTCCTTATTCTGAAAAGATAAAACTAAAGAGATTCAGACAAGACAGACAATCTAATGGTTACGCGGAATACTAAATCAAGGAAAACTTATCAAAAACATTATTGAACCTAATTCATTGCAGTAGTTTTAAAGAAAACAAGTCTCTAAAAACCTAGGTCCACAACACTAATAACCTAGGGCTTTAATGCCAACTTTGTCACGACCCAAACTAGGGAGTCATTACTAGCACTAGGGAACGAGAATTTTTTCGAATCCAAAACCCATATCAAGCCTTCAAAATAAAAACCATGCATTAAATAAATAAAAATACACCATAATTAAAACTTAAGTCGATATATAAATAAATACTTAAATGTCATTTCATAAAATAAAAATATATTCATACAATATTCAGAGAAAGGTCTCTTACTAGAGTAACATTCTACAGATACAAAATACTACTACTGTAGACATCCAATTTTGGGATGATGAGTTATGGATACGACAAAAGACTCCAATGATGAAAATGTCATGAATAGGTCTTCTATATTTGAACTTTGAAACTTTAGGGGTCTGAGTGCATTTTTCAAAGACAGGATTTAATGTTTTCATGAACTAAATTGTAATGCTTTTTAAGGACCTAATTGTAAAACATAAATTCTTTCAAGGACCTTTTTGTAATTAAAAGTTAAAAAAAGTGATCGGAATTACATTAATTCTGATCAGAATTGTATAATTCCAGTCAGAATTAGACCTCTTTTTCCCCGGGTTCTTGAATTTTCTAGAAAAATTGAGTCCTAATTTGTCTGAAATTCTCCTAAAATTATTTTGATAATGTTTTTAAGGAAATATAAGTCTTTTAGGAATTAATTTATAACTAGGGTTTGAAGACATATCCCTATATAAGGAGTGTTTTGGCTCTGAAAATGGAAGAGGCAAAAACTAAAAAAAAATTAGGAAAAGAGAAGAGGAGAGCAGAAAAATAGAAAAAAAATGAGAAGAAAAAAGAAAAAAAGGAAAAAATCTTATTCTCTATAAAAAATTCTTTTACTCAATTGATTGATTAAAGATCTTTGGAGGGTTTTTAAAGAACAATATTCGAAAACCTATCAAGAACAGTGATTCTACAAAATCTGAGAAGCACGCCATTAAAATCATTCATAAGCATCATCTTCTTCTTATTTTATTTTATTTCTTTTTTTTATTTTTTTATTTTTAATTTTTTTTATTATTGTTATAATTTATTCACTAATCATATTTTTTGTTCTTTTTTATAGTGATTATGGAGGAGTAAACTCATGAGAAGTCCATGGGATTCCATGGATAAGACATTGTAAATTTAGTTTTTAGGTCTTTTTATTTTTTTATTTAATTTCATTATTTTATTTATGTTTTTGGAGTTGTATTAGTTATTTTTATGATTATTTTCAATAGATTATTGTAATAGCTCCAATAGTGGGAATAGTGAAATTATATGTGTGATTGTTTATTTATTTTAATTAATTGGTTAGTAAAATTAGGATTTTAATTGGGTAATTAATTAAAATCAATGGTGGGAGTAGATTAATTTAGGATTGCATGTTAATGAAAATTAGGTTTTTTTAGAAGGAATTAATTAATTGGTTGTTTGATCTTTAATTTAATTTTTTGATATGTTTTATTTATTTTTTGGGCTTGTTTATTTATTTTTATGTGTTTTGGGCCTTAAGCCCATATTAGATTCTAATCCACCCATTTAAATTTAGGTTTTTAAGTTTAATTAATAAAAATGCATCATTAGGCCCATAATTAATTAGATTTTAGGTTAGAGATAACTTAAGCCCATTTAGTAAATTACACATAGGTCCACCTAATTTAATAAAATTAATTAGATTTAGCTCATTTTAATTTAAGTCTTTTCCATAATTTGTAGATTTAAGATCACCTTAGCATTAAAACATGTAGACTTAGGCCCGTTAATTTAAATACCTCCATAAATTGTAGATTTACGCTCATTTTTAGAATTAAAATAAATAGACCTAGGTTCATGTAATTAAAATTAAAAGGAATTAGTCTTTAGCTCACTTGTAAGTTAAAACACATAAATTTAGGTCATTTAATTAAAATTAATGTACATTAGACTAACTTAGGGATTATATGTTTGAATGAATGCATTACTTACTTGTATTTTAATAACTGGTTTGCCTTGGAGTTAATTGCTAGAATAAGGGTTTATATGAAATTGCATGTAAATAGAGGATAATATAGTAATTCATAAAGTAATTCTAAATGAACACGAGACTGAAAGAAGTTGGTATTTCGTATCCAGAATCTCTTGGTTGTGGTGTTAGCTTTATTTTAGGGAATCGAGTACCACCTTTTTTATCTATCCTAGTTATTACCCTGGGTGGCGACTTCTCATCTCCATGCCATGTCTTTGTGACAGTGGTTAATGTGTTCTCTAGAGCCCTAAGCTCAAATAGTGTAGCGGTTCTTAAAATTTTAGATGCGCGCTAAACCTCGTCACCTACAACTACTGTAGTTTTTTAGAATACAACAAAATTCAAATAAATAATTTACATAATCTAGCCTGGGAAGAAGAAGTTCGGTATAGAGGTTTACTATTAAGGTCTGATGTCATGACCCAAACCGGGAGTCATGACCGACACTAGGGAACTAGAATTCTTTTGAATTCAGAACCCGTAGCAAGCCTTAAAAAATTTTAAAAAAAACATCTAATAAATAAATAAAATAAACCAGAATAAAAAAAACTTAAATCAATATAAAATAAATACTCAATGTTATATCATAAAATAAAATATTTCATATAATATTCAGAGAAAGGTCTCTGACATAAAAAATATTCTAAAGATACAAACTACTACTACTACTACTATAGTTTTTTATAGTACAATAAAGTTCAGGTAAGTAATTTACATAAACTAGTCAAGGTTGAAGAAGTTCGGCTTATAGGCCTACTATTGAGGTCTGAGGAAGAAGAATCTGCTGTAAAATAAACAACTGAGGGGAGTCAGACCTCACTAAGTGAATTATTATATTATATAAACATGCACCTTCTAATGTCATGTGTAATCAAGCATTAGTATATATAATAAATATATATAGACATTTCACACAAATGCTGAAATCACTTTTATGTATAATAAATGCTAAAAAATATTTATTTGGATAAAGGATCAAATAGAACCCTAATTATACGCAACCTCAACCAAAAATATCTCTCTAGCCATACAGGCTCACTTAATTCCAAATTAATTCTCTTATTCCATTTTGGACAGTAGACTGGCCCTGAGACACTAAGTCAACCGAGTTCCAGCAGTCTCATTGTCAGTGTGATTGATCCTGAGACACTAGGTCAACCGAGCTCCAGCAACCACACTACTCAATCACATCAATCTCAAAATCAATCAATCAAATAAAAGTCACCTCAAGTGATTATATAACTCAATCCTAAAATCTATCGCACCGATACATACACGGTCCTAGTGTTGCCCACTAGGTAGCACGTTCTATTGATATCTTTCAAATAAAATTAAATGTCACGACCCAAAACAGGGTGCCATGATCGGCGCTAAGGAACGCGAATTCTTTCAAATCCGAAACCCGTAGCAAGCCTTTAAAAAATAAAATAAAAGCATGCAATAATAATAACATAAATAAAATCTCTTGCAGCAGAAATTAAAATCTCATATGTAATAATATAATCCACCAACTCATTAGATAAAACAAACTCATCTCAAATACATAATATCTTTTAATACAAATATCTACTTCAATCCTTTAAAATATAAATCTCATACAAATATAATACATATATCAAATAAACATCTCATAACTTAACTACAACTACTGCAGTATCTAGAATATAAAATAAAATCAAGTGAGCAGATTACATAGTAAAGTCGGGGCAGAAGAAATCCGGCGTAAGGGTCTGCTACTGAGGTTTAGTGTTGTCGACTAAGTAACATGTTCTATTGATATCCTTCATTCAAAATAAATCCATTCATTCATGAAATAAATGATGCATGACTTTAAGTAAAATAACAATATAAACCATATATATACTAGAAATATACCAAAAATAAACCAAGTATATTTCGAGTATATATATGTCGAATAAATTCAATTTAATTATAAAATAAACTATAAATATACATAAAAACATTTTAAGTATAATTTAATAATAAAACATGCATTTAATTTAAAATATACCTAAGCAATTATTAAACCATTTACGCATATTTTATAAAATTAGAACATACATTTCTAAAACATGCAATCCTAAAACACGTATGTATAAAATAACAACTCACAGTTATGCACTCCACGAGACAAGTCTGACGGGCCTAGTCCACTAGGCCTCGGTCTCGGCGTAACTAAACAAATAAATAACAATACGAAATTAGAATAAGTCTAATGAAATTCTAGAGACTCGATCTAGAAATACCGAAAACAGAATCAGAATAGGAATTCGACCAGATGTCACGTTTTACAAGAATTCTATCGAAAATTCAGCAGAACCTCCCCTGTAAAACGGAAATCTCTCTACTCAAAGAGTAGAACCGGTCCTACAAATAAACACACTTCGAGTAAAAACAGTCTCACAACCCCTAGGTCGGACTCCCAAACTATAATTCCACCGACCGAGGTTCACAATTCACGAGGTAAACACAGAACACATGAAAATTCCAAAAATACCGAAAATGCCCTTTAATAATCAAAATATAGCAAATTAGATATTTAAAACATTGAAAATAATTATTTAACCGATAATTACAATAAAATCCTAATTTTAATAAAATATTATTAAAAATCGATAATTCTTGATAAATTCATAAATATTGACCAAATTACATTTTAAAACTCCAAATTACACAATTAACCCTAAAACATATTAAAAATAATTAAAAACTCATTTATTTAGAAAAATCAAAAATATTATATATAATTTGAAAATAATTTACAAAAAATAGTTTTAATTAGTTAAAAATACTAAATAATTTGTAAAAATCATTTTTATACCTCAAATAACTATTAAAACCAATTAAACTAATTTTTCAACCAATTTATCACCAAATTACCAAAATACCCCTAACTATATATAAATTCACATAATATACTATAATTATTCAAAAATTCACTAAAAATAATATAATTACTCAAAAATTAATTTCTCAACATATAATTCAACAAAATCAATAATTATACTCAATTAACCAATTAATTTCAGCAAAATATTAATTAACCTAATTTTCTAAAAATCACCTAAACTAAATAAATTCATAATAATTATACAAAAATCAAAAAAATTACAAATAAATTTCTAAAATTCATTTTAACACCTATAAACACTATAAATAAAAATTTCATAATTTAATTAATTAATTTATGAAAATTAGAAAATATTAATAAAATAATCAAAAATTCACAAAAATCAAAATAATTCCCAAAAATTCCACAAAAATTATAAAATATAGATTGAGCTACTAGGATCAATTTTTGTGAAGGAAGTTAGCTTGAATCAATAAAATTGAAGCTCAAAAAAATCAAGAACTCATAGAGTCTGAAATTGAAAATTGGAAACCTAGGAAAATCTAGACCAAATCAAGTGAAACCAAGCTTGGAAATGAACTCACCGGAGCTCAAGGAGAAGATAGAGACTAGTGGCACTCAAAATGGTGGCCGAAATCACGGTGATCGGAGCTAGCTTCAAATCTCAGGTTCTTTGGCTTTTCACGGCCAGCCAACGCCAGAAAAGGGAAGAGAGGGTGGCAGAGGAAGCTTGGGAAGGTGGTGGTTAGTTGGGAGGCACACCGACGACAAGAAATCAGGAGTTGCAATGGCGGTGGCGAAGGGAGGGAGTCGGAAGCTTGATGAAGGACACGATGGCACAATCGTAAATAATCCAAACTTTCATTTATTTGTATATATATATATATATATATATATATATATATATATATATATATATATATAACACATTAATTTATCAAAACTAAATAATATAGGTTTAATTAAAATAAACCCTAATTTATTAAATGTGTCTATATATGCATGTATATGTAAGTATATTAATACGACAATTAAAATCGTGCATGGACTTATGCAAATTCACTAAACCAACCAATAAAATTAATAATTATTTATTTAGGTTTTAATTTCCCCGAAAATAAAACTTTCAGGAAAATTTTACGTAAGAAACTTAAATTAATTAAAAATGACTTTAATAAATAATAAACTAATTAAATAATCAGAAATATAATTTAAAATTATTAACACTGCATATCCCCATGCGGCTTAAAATTATTTAAAAACTCAGGATATTACATTAAATATACATATGAGAAATAAATAATGCATAATTAAACATATTAACATTCATAATAACAAAATAAACCATATATATACTAGAAATATACCGAAATATACTAAGTATTTTTTAAGTATATATAAGCTATGTAAATCTAAAATCAACCATAAATATACCGAATATAAACCATGAATATACCAAAAATATTCTAAGTGTATATTGAAAATATAACATGCATATATGTTGAAATATACAAAAAATATACTGAAAATATACCTAACATATAATAAAACAATTCATGTATAAATACATATTAAAAATATGAATACTCAATATCATGCATCTATATGCAATGTATATATAAAATAATAACTCACAATTCTGCACTCCTCGAGACTGGCTTGACGGACCCGGTCCAATAGGCCTCAGTCTTGGCGTAACTAGAAAATAAATAATAATAACAATAAGAATAAATCTAACTTATACTTCTAGGAATACAAAACCCAGACAAATATGGAAATTCAGAATCAACCCGATGTCATGTTTTATGAGAATTCTACTGAAAATTCGGCAGAACCTTCTCTGTAAAATAGACATCTCTCTACTAAAAAGTAGAGTCGATTCTACAAGAAAAACACACTTCTAACACATATTGCACAACACCTCGGGTTGGGATCCTGAACTGCACAAGTCCCAATCGAGGTTCACAAATCACCAAAAATACAATTAAAATAATAAATATATATATAAATCATTAAATTCCACAAATATCCTCAAAATACCAAAATATAATATATTTAAACATTAAAACACCAAATACAATTATTTTCACAATAATTAAATAAAAATCTCAAATAATAATATAATATTATTAAAATTCCAATTTTTCAATAATTCAACATAAATTAGTAAAAATTCACTTTTACATATTTAAATAGCTTTAATAGCCTAAATATGTATTAAAAGTTATTAAAAATCCATTTAATCACCAATTTAGTAAATAATATATTATCAGAATATAATTTTCAAAAATTAGTATTAATTAGTAAAAAAAAAGTAAATAATTTACAAAAATCATTTTAATACCCTAAATAATTATAAAACCATCTAAGACATATTATTTAACTATAATTTTCACAAAATTACACAATTAACTCAATAATACAAAATATACAAAATATAATTAATATTCTAAATATTATATAAATTCACCAAAAATCATTTCAAATATTCTAAAATTATTAACTCACATTACAAACACAAATTCAACTAAATTTTCAATAAAAATAATTAATTAACATAATTATCAAAAATTAAATATTTGATATTAAAATAATAAAAAATTAACCAAAATTCAAATTAATTCAAAAAAATTCACAAAAAATATATTTGAGAAGCTTGAGCTACAAAAAACAACATTTGTGAAGCAAGTTTTCATGAATCAACCTAAATCAAGTTTAAAAAATTCAAAAACCCTAAAACACATAAACACATAAACTAAAAATTGAAGATATCTAAAAATCTAGAGATTTTGAGCTCAAACGGAGCTCAAAAATGGACTTACCAAAAGAAAAGCTTTCGAAAGAGTTTAGTCCAACGAGCTGGGTGGTCGAAATCCTCACCAGCGTTTAAGGGCTCCAACTCTCGACTTCTCAAAAATTTGGCAGTTCCAGCGACGACAGGCGATTCTATTGGTGACGAGGAGGTGGAGGAGGAAGGGAAGAGTTGATGGCGTTCGGTGGTAGAGGGTGGGGTGGTCCGGTGTGGTCTGACAAAGAGTAACGGTGGAAGAAGAAGAAGAAGAAAAAGGTTTGGCCCGAAAATTGACTTTTGACCTTTTTTTAATTAAATTATTAAATTAATAAAATACCCTTCACTCAATTTATTAATAATAATAATAATAATAATAATAACAATAATGATGATGATGATGTTAATAATCATAATAATAATAATAATGATAATAATAATAATAATAATAATAATAATATACACATGCACAAATATATATATATATATATATACACACACACACATGAATATACAAAAAAAAAAAAACACCTCCCCTTTATATTTTTCCCTTATCTTCCCCGATCCTACCCTTCCCCCTCCCTCACTGTCTATTTCTTCCGTTCACCAGTCGGCAGAGTGCCTCCTCCACCTGCTCACGTCATCGCCGCCATCAACCACCTTCTTCAGCGCCATTTGTAGCCGATGGAAGCCAAAATAGTCGAAATCATTCCCTCCTCCGTTCAAGTCATTTTTGGCGACCAAAATTGATGATTCCGGTGCCATTAAACTCCTGAAACTTCATAGAGGAGGATTTCAAGCTTTTTGTAGCTTGAAAATGCGATTTGGTAGGGTTTTGAACTCATTTCCATTTTCGGCCATTCTTGAGTTTTTGATTTTTTTTCAATAATTCTTGCTTGATTCATGCTTAGTTCCTTCACAAAAATTGTTCCCCTTAGCTTAATCTACATCCCTGTCACGACCTAAAACAGGGGCCATGACTGGCACTAGGGAACGAGAATTCTTTTAAATCCAGAACCAGTAGCAAGTCTAAAGAAAATATAAAAGCATGCAATAATAATAAAATAAATAAAATATCTTACAGCGAAAATTAAAATCTCATAAGTAATAATATAACACATCCACTGATTTAATAACACAAATCCATCTTATATATATAAAATCTTTCAATACAATTTTCTCGGTTCAAACTTTTAAAATTTAAATCTCATACATATATAATACATACAACTCACAAAAATAACTACTGCAGTGTCTAGAATACAAAATAAAACTTAAGCAAGCAGTTGTAATATCCTGAGTTTTTAGATAATTTTAAACTGTATCGGGATATGCAATGTTAATAATTTTTATATATATTTATGATTATTTAATGAGTTTGTTATTTATTAAGTCATTTTTAATTATTTTAAGTCCTTTATGTAAAATTTTCCCGAGATTTACATTTTTGGGAAAATAAAACCTAAATAATTATTTATTTATTTATTTATTTACGCTATCTCGTTTTATTAAATCGCATGTCATCATGCATGATTGTATTTTGCATATTAATATATATACATATACATGCATATATATATATTTAACATTTTTAGGGTTTATTATTATTTAACTATGTATATATTATAGTTTTATTAATATAATCATGTGTGATATATGTGTATGTATATGTATATATTTATTATTTGTGGTATGGATTTTTTTTAGTTATAATATTAGTATATTTTAATATTAATTGTTAAAGTTTTGTTATATATATATATATATATATATATATATATATATATAAACTTTGCAAAATTACAATCCATGCCCTCATCCCCAACCTTCTTCCCCGATGCCCATCTCCTCACCATCCTGCTGCAACTCCGATCGACTACTGTCGGTGTGCCTCTCGAACATCGACCCTCTTCCTCCAGCAGCTCTGCCACTCTCTTCCACCCTCTCTAGCACTAGTGAAGCTGAGAAACTAGATTTGGTCAAGAGTTGCTTCTTCCACCCTACCTCATGTTTTCGACCACCAAATCCTATGATTCTGGTGCCGTTGAACTCCCTAGACTCCATAGAAGACGATTCCAAGCTTCCTTTTAGCTTAAAACTCAATTTGGTAAGGTTTTTAGCTAGTTTTCATTTTCAGCCTACTAGGTTTTTTTTTTTTGAGCTTTGATTTGGTTGATTCATGCAAACTTCCTTGACAAACATTGATCCTAGTAGCTTAATCTATCTCTGTGAATTTTTGTAGAATTTTTGGGAATTATTTTGATTTTTGTGAATTTTTTATTATTTTATTAATATTTTCTAATTTTTGAAAATTAATTAAATAAATTATGAAATTGTGTTTTATGATGTTTATAGGTGTTGAAATGATTTTAGAAATTTAATTTTTATTTTTATGATTTTTATATAATTATTTTGAATTTATTTAGTTTATGTAATTTTGGAAAAATTACGTTAATTATATGTTTTATTGAAATTTATTGGTTAATTGAGTATATTTATTGATATTATTGAATTATATGTTGAGAAATTTAATTTTTAGTAATTATACTATTTTTTGGTGAATTTTTTATTAATTTTAGGGAATTTACATAACTAGGGGTATTTTGGTAATTTGGCACTAAATTGGCTAAAAATATAATTAAATTGGTTTTACTAGTTATTTGAGGTATAAAAATGATTTCTACAAATTATTTAGTATTTTTAACTAATTAAAACTATTTTTCGTAAATTATTTTCAAATTATATATAATACACGATTTTTCTAAATAAAAGGGATATTATCGATTTTTAATATGTTTTAGGGCTAATTATGTAATTTTGATTTATAAAATGTATTTTGATCAATATTTGTGAATTTATTGACAATTATTGATTTTTAATAATATTTTATTTAAAATTAGGGTTTTTATGCATTTATCGGTAAAATAATTATTTTTTAGCGGTTAAATATCTAAATTTCTATATTTTGAGTATTGAAGGGTATTTTTGGTATTTTCATGTGTTCTGTATTATTTCGTGAAATGTGGACCTTTGTCAATGAAATTGTAGTTTGGAGTCCGACCGAGGGATTGTGAATTGTGTTTATTCTTGAAATGTGTTTCTTTGCAGCACCGACTCTACTCTTTGAGTAGAGAGATGTCCGTTTTATAGGGGAGGTTCTGTCGGATTTTCGGTAGAATTCTTGTAAAACGTGATGTTTGGTCGAATTCCTATTCTAATTCTGTGTCTAAGATTCTAGATCGAGTTTGTAGAATTCCGATAGATTTATTTTAATGTCGTGTTCTCATTAGTTTGTTTAGTTGCACCAAGACCGAGGCCTAGTGGACCAAGCTCGTCGGACCCGTCTTGAGGAGTGCAATAACTGTGAGTTGTTATTTTATATATACGTGTTCTAGAAATGTATGATTTGTTTTAGTAAATTATGAATAAATGATTTAATTATTGCTTAGGTTTATTTTTGGTATATGATTGGTATATTTTAAATTATATGCATGTTTTATTATAAGTTTATACTTAAAATGTTTTTAAGTATATTTATAGTTTATTTTGTAAATAAATTGAATGTATTTGATGTATATATACTTGAAATATACCTGGTTTATTTTTGGTATATTTCTAGTATATATAAGGTTTATGTTGCTATTTTATTTAATATCATGCATCATTGATTTTATGAATGTATGTTTTAAATAAAAATGAAGGATATCAATAGAACGTGCTACCTAGTGGGCAGCACTAGGACCGAGTACATACCGGTATGCCAATAGCATTTAGGCTTTATTGCTAACCTATTTGTGGATTATGATCGGATTGATTTATTTGATGTGAGATGTGATTTGGGAGTGTGATTGCTGGAGCTCGGTTGACCAAGTGTCTCGGGGCCAATCACACTGACAGTTAGACTGCTGGAGCTCGGTTGACTTAGTGTCTCGGGGCCAGTCTACTGTCCAAATGGAATAAGTGAATTTATTTGGAATAAGTGAGCCTGTATGGCTAGAGGGTTGTCTAACACTGTTTGAGATTGCGATTTTCTAGGGTTCTATTTGATCCTTCATAATCGGATATTATTTTCAGTATTTATATAAAATGATTTCACTACATCTATGTGACTTTGCCTTCGTATATATTTATTATATATATACTATTGAATGTGTGCATTGTCATTTAGTTATGCATGTATATATATTATAACAATTCACTCAGTGAGGTATGACTCCCCTCCGTTGATTATTTTTTAGGAGAGTCTACGTCTTCAGACCTCAGTAGCAGACCCATACGTTGGACTTCTTCCGCCCTGGCTTCACTATGTAAATTGCTTACTTGATTTTATTTTATAATCTAGAAACTGCAGTAGTTATTGTTGTTTGTGAAATTTATGTATCATGTTTATTTGAGACTTGTATTTTAAAGATATGAACTGGGTTTTGTATTAAAAGATTATTCATATATGAGAATGAGTTTGTTTATTTAAATGAGTTAGTGGATTATACTTATTTTATTCATGAGTTTTATTCCGCTGCAAAATATTTTATTTATGTTGTTATTTATATTGCTTGCTTTTATTTTATTTTAAGGCTTGCTATGGGTTCCGGATTCGAAAGAATTCCCGTTCCCTAGCATCGGTCATGGCCCCTGTTTAGGGTCGTGACAGCAGTTTACACAATATGGCCGGGGCAGAAGAAATCCAGCATAAAGGTCTACTACTAAGGTCTAAGGACGAAGACTCTCCTAAAAAATAAATCAACAGAGGGGAGTCAAACCTCACTGAGTGAATTGTTATCATATATATACATGCATAGCTAAATGACAAATGCACACATTCAATAGTATATATAATAAATATATATATATATAGGCAAATACACATGGATGCAGCAAAAATCACTTTATATAATACTGAAAATAATAACCGTTTATGAAGGATCAAATAGAACCCTAAATGATCGTAACCTCAAACAGTGTTAGACAATACTCTAGCCATACAGGCTCACTTATTCCAAACAAATTCACTTATTCCATTTGGACAGTAGACTGACCCCGAGACACTAAGTCAACTGTGCTCCAGTAGTCTGACTGTCAATGTGATTGGCCCTGAGACACTTGGTCAACCGAGCTCCAGCAATCACACTCACAAATCACATCTCACATCTAATAAATTAATCCGATCATAATCCACAAATAGGTTAGCAATAAAGCCTAAATGCTATCGGTGTACCGGTACGTACTCGGTCCTAGTGCTTCCCACTAGGTGGCACGTTCTATTGATATCCTTCATTTAAAAATAAACCCATACATTTATAAAATAAATGATGCATGACATTAATTAAAATAATAATATAAACCATATATATACTAGAAATATACCAAAAAATAAACCAAGTATATTTCGAGTATATATATGTCAAACAAATTCAGTTCAATTATAAAATAAACCATATATATTCTTAAAAACATTTTAGGTATAAATCAAGAATAATACATGCATTTAATTTGAAATATACCTAAAATATACTTAAGCATTTATTAAATTATTGATGCATAATTCATACAATTAAATCATACATTTCTAAAAGCATGCATCCTAATACACGTATATATAAAATAACAACTCATAGTTGTGTGCTCCACGAGACGGGTCCGACGGGCTTGGTCCATTAGGCCTCAGTCTCAGTGCAACTAACAAATAAATGACAACACGAAATTAGAATAAATCTAACGAAATTCCTAGAGACTCGATCTAAAATATCGGACACTGATTAGGAATAAGAGTTTGACCGAATCTCACGTTTTACGAGAATTCTACCAAAACTTCAGCAGAACCTCCCCTGTAAAACGAACATCTCTCTACTCAGAAAGTAGAGCTAGTCCTGCAAGAAACACACTTCTAGTATATACAGCCACACAACCCCTTGGTCGGACTCCCAAACTACGATTCTACCAACCGAGGTTCACAATTCACGAGATATACACAGAATACATGAAAATTCCAAAAATACCGAAAATACCCTTTATATATCAAATATAACAATTTAGGTATTTAAACACTAAAAATAACATAAAAACCCTAATTTTAATAAAATATTATTAAAAATTCATAATTCTCGATAAATTTATAAATATTAACCGAAATTCATTTTATAAATCCAAATTACTTAATTAGCCCAAAAACATATTAAAAATCACTAAAACTCATTTATTTACAAAAATAGTATATTATATATAATTTGAAAATAATTTTCAAAAAATAGTTTTAATTAGTTAAAAATAGTAAATAATTTGTAAAAATCATTTTTCTACCTTAAATAATTATTAAAACCAATTTAACTTAATTTTCAACTAATTTATTACCAACTTACCAAAATACCCCTAATATATATAATTTCACATAATATACTATAATTATTCAAAAATTCACTAAAAATTATAAAATTTCTCAAAAATTAATTTCTCAACATATAATTCAATAAAATCAATAATTATACTCAATTAACCCATTAATTTTAACAAAATACTTATTTAACCTAATTTTCCAAAATTCACTTAAACTAAATAAATTCATAGTAATTAAACAAAAATTACAAATTAAATTCTAAAATTCATTTCAACCTCTAAAAACACCATAAATCACAATTTCACAAATTATTTAATTAATTTACAAAAATTAGAAAATATTAATAAAGTAATAAAAAAATCACAAAAATCAAAATAAATTCCAAAAATTCTACAAAAATTACAGGATGTAAACTGACCTACTAGGAGCAATTTTTGTAAAGGAAGCAGGCTTGAATCGTCAAGATTGAAGTTCAAAAAAATCAAAAAGCCAAAGAAGCCGAATTCAAGACTAAGCTTAAATCCTTACCAATTCAAGTTTTCAAGCTTCCAGGAGCTTAGAATCGACTTCTAGGGAGTTCTAGGAGCAAAACCTTGTTGGAATCATTAAGAATAGTGGCCGGACGAGGGAGAACGAAGTTGATATTAATTTTCAATTTTTTGACCAAGAAACGGCCAAACCACGCTAGAAATGGAGGAAGAAGGTGGTGGAGTAGGCTAGAAATGGTGGTGGCATGCTGGGAGGCACACCGACGGTGAGGGGATGGGATTTGCAGCGGTGAGAGGAGGGTGGTGAGGGCATCGGGTGAGAGGTAGAGGGTGAATGGCAAGTTTTGTAATTTTTTTAACTTTATATATATATATATATATATATATATATATATATATATATATATATATATATATATATATGAAAATATAATCATGCATGGAATCATGAAATTTAATAAAATGGACTAACATAAATAAATAAATATTTTTTTAGGTTTTATTTCCTAAAAATGAAATTCTTGGGAAAATTTTACGTAGGAAACTTAAAATAATTAAAAATAACTTTAATAATTATCAAACTAATTAAATAGTCAAATATATTTATTAAAATTATTAACATTGCATATCTCGATGTAGTTTAAAAATATTTAAAATATCGGGTTATTACAGTCTTCCCCCCTTACAAGAATTCGTCCCCAAATTCCAAAAAAAGAAGAAGTACAAGTCAAGAAGGAAAGAGATACGGATAAGAAGCTCGCATCTCAGCTTCAGTCTCCCACGTATTCTCCTCTACCCTGTTGCTGCGCCACAAAACCTTAACCATCGAAATCTGCTTCGAATGCAACTATCGAACTTAATAATCAACGATCGCCATAGGTTCTTCTACGGACATCAGATCTTCATTCACTTCCACGCTGTTGGGCTATAACACGTGTGAATGGTCTAAGACATACTTCCTCAATATTGAGATATGGAACACCGGATGCACTTAAGGCATACTCAGAGGCAAGGCCAACTGATATGCAACAGTGCCAACTCTCTCTAGAATCTCAAGCAGTCCTATATATCTCAGTGCTAACTTACCCTTTCTGCCAAATCTCATAACACCCTTTGTAATATCCCGTGTTTTTAAAATATTTTTACACTGTACCGGGATATGCAGTGTTAATAAATTTTGAATATATATGCGATATTTTTATGAGTTAATATGTATTTAAAACCTACTTTAATTATTGTGTTTTATTTATAGTGCTTTACGTAAAATTTTCCCGGGACTTTCATTTTCGGGGAAATTTTCACGTAAATATTTTAATATTAATTATTTTAAATATATTTTCGGACTTGCATGAACTCATGCGTATTTTTAAATTATTAAATAAAGCCTGTGTGTGTATATTTATTTAATTAGGGTTTATTATTACCCTAATATTTTATTAATTATTTATTAGTTTTATTGTTATTTAATTATTTTTATTTAGTATAAATTATTAAAATATTAAATTTTATGTGTGTGGTGTATATTTGATGTGTGTAATTTAATATTATTTTAATATATAGTATAAAGTATATATATATACATATAACACATCAAAAATCAAAAAAATTGGAAAATTACCATTTTGCCCCCGAGAGCTTCTTCTTCCCCGATCACCTTCCCTTCGCCGTTTCGATCGCTGCCGTGTTGTTCCCTTGCCGTTGGTGTGCCGTACGGTGTGCCACCACCTTCCCCAACCTTTTCTGCCGCCTGTGGTAGCCATTTCCGGCGCCTGGAAGTCGATTTTGGCCGGAGAAGTCGAAAATCGAGCTACCGTCGATCACGTCGATTCCGGTCACCGTTTTCGACACCGTTGGTCTCTTTCTTCTCCTTAAGCTCCGTTGAGTGTGATTCTAGCTTTGTTTTGAGCTAAGATGGTTTAGATTTGCTTAGGTTTTGATTTTTCCAATTCAGTCACATTAGGGTTTTTGATTTTTTTAAGCTTCGAATTGAATGATTCATGAAAACTCCCATCAAAAATGTTGTTCCTAGTATCCCAATATACATGTATGAATTTTTGTAGAATTTTTGGAGATTTTTTGGATTTTTGGGTATTTTTGAATATTTTAATATTATTTTCTAATTTTCGGAAATTAATTATTTAAATTATGAAATTGGATTTTATGGTTAAATTAAGTGTTGAAATGAATTATAGGAATTTATTTGGAATTTTTATGAATTTCTAAGTATTTATTTTGAATTATTGAAGTTTATGTGATTTTGAGAAATTAGGGTTAATTGTGTTTTAAATTGAATTTAATTGGTTAATTGAGTTTAATTATTGATATTATTGATAAATATGTTGAGAAAATTAATTTTGGATAATTGTATAATTTTTGGTGAATTTTTGAAGTAATTTAAGTATATTTATATATATAGGGGTATTTTGGTAATTTTACCCTAAATTGTCTAAAAATGTAATTTAATTGGTTTTAATAGTTATTTAAGGTATAAAAATGATTTCTACAAATTATTTGGTATTTTTAACTAATTAAAACTATTTTTCGTGAATTATTTTCAATTATATATATAATATACGGTTTTACTAATAAAATGAGTTTTTATCGGTTTTTACAGTGTTTTAAGGTTAATTATGTAATTTCTACGTATAAAATGTATTTCTATGTTATAAGGATATTTTTGGTATTATCTGGAATTGTTCTGTGATTGTGGACCTCGATCGGTAGATTGTAGTCTGGAGTCCGACCGAGGGGTTATGGATTGTGTTGAGCTTATATTTCGAAGTGTATTTCTTGCAGGGTCAGCTCTACTCTTTTGAGTAGAGAGATGTCTGTTTTACAGGGGAGGTTCTGCCGAATTTCGGTAGAATTCTCATAAAACGTGATGTCCAGTCGAACCCTAATTCTGTTTCCGTATTTTAATACTCTAGATTGAATTCTAGGATTTCTATTAGGTTTATTCTGATGTCGATTATTTATTGCTTGTTTAGTTGCACCGAGACCGAGGGCTAGTGGACCAGGTCCGTCGGACTCGTCTCGTGGAGCGCATTAGGTGAGTTACTATACTATATATATATGCCTTAGGATGCATGATTTTAGAAATGCATGTTTTATGTTGATTAAATATGCATAAATAATTTGATTATTTCTTAAGCTTATATTAAGTATATTTTTGGTATATAATAAATTATATACATGTTTTGTTAATAAAATATACTTAAAATGTTTTTAAATATATTTTTAGTTTAATTCATGATTTGACTGGATTTATTTAACGTATATATATACTCAAAATATACCTGGTTTACTTTTGGTATATTTCTGGTATATATATGGATTATATTGTTATTTCATTTACATTTATGCATCATATATTTTTGTGAATGAATGTTTTATATTATTTATTAATGAAGGATATCGATAGAACGTGCTACCTAGTGGGCAGCACTAGGATCGAGTACGTACCGGTACGCCTATAGTATTTAGGCTATATTACTAACTTATTTATGGATATTGATTTGATATGATTATTGAAATATGTGAGATGTGGTTTGGAGGTGTGATTGCTGGAGCTCGGTTGACCAAGTGTCTCGGGGCCAATCACACTGGCAGTCAGACTGCTGGAGCTCGGTTGACTTAGTGTCTCGGGGCCAGTCTACTGTCTAAATGGATTAAGTGGATATATTTGGATTAAGTGAGCCTGTATGGCTAGAGTGTTGTTTAACACTATTTCCTGAGGTTACGATATTCTAGGGTTCTATGTGATCCTTCATAAACTGCGATTTTTCAATAAAATATATAAAAATGATTTTTCTGCATCTGTATGAATTTGCCTGTATATATACATATTAGTTATGTATTATTGACTGTATGCATTTTCATTTAGAGTGTATGTATATATATTATAGTAATTCACTCAGTGAGGTCTGACTCCCCTCCGTTGACTATTTTTCAGGAGAGTTAACTTCTTCAGACCTTAGTAGCAGGTCGATACGCCGGATTTCTTCCGCCCCGGCTTTTTTATGTAAATTAATTACTTGAGTCTTATTTATTTTATCTAGACACTGCAGTAGTTATGAATTAAAGTATCGAATTTCATGTATTTTATTTAAAGAGATGTATTATGTTGAAACTAGAATTGTATTAAAGAGATTATATATCTATAAGATGAGATTTGAATTAAATCCAGTTGATGGAAATGTTATTATTTTATTTATGATTTTTATTTCCGCTGCATATATTATGGTTATTGTTATTATTGCATGATTTATTTTATTTTTTTTAGGCTTGCTACGGGTTCCGGATTCGAAAGAATTCCCGTTCCCTAGCACCGGTCATGGCCCTTGTTTTGGGTCGTGACAAAGTTGGTATCAGAGCGGAGTTCTGTGTCAGGGCTTAGTTTTGTGAGTTGTGGCCCTAGTTTTAAAGTTGTGTTTTCTGATTGGACTACTGCAGTGTATTAGGTTCGAGTATGTCTTGATAAGTATTCCTTGCTGTAGTTTTCAGCGTTATTCCTCTGTTGTCTGTTTTGTCTAAATCTTCCCGTTTGTCTTTTCAGAATGAGGAGGCGAGCGCATGTCGCTCCACCGGTCATTGAGGCCGAGGATGATGAGTCTTTTCAGGATGAGGTTTTACCTCCTGAGCAGCCAGTTAGACGTAGAGGTCGTGGCAGAGGTAGACCTCGAGGAGCGACAGGTCGCCGTAGGTAGAGAGAGTTACAGGACGAGGAGCCTGTTGAGCCTGAGTTTGATGTTCCTGTTCCTTCAGTTGTTCAGCCTGTTCAGCCTGCCTATCAGCAGGGTATGTCTGACCCTGAGGCAGCTTTGTTCTATGCCCGAGTTGGCAGGATTGCTTTCGATGGTACTTCCAATCCGTTAGATTTTCTGCATGCGATTAAGACTAGGACTCGGACTGCTCATATCGAGTACCAGCGGATCATGATTGTAGAGTTATCTGTCGAGGGACCAGCTCTAGATTGGTTCATTTAGATGATCCAGCCCTATATGATGACGATGACATGGGCTCAGTTTCGAGAGCGATTCATGAGGAGATTCTATCCAGAGCCTCTTCGTTTGAGCTATCGTCTTCGTTTGAACAGTATTTCTCGTGGAGAACGATCTGTAGAGGAGTATACCCGAGAGTTTCTTCGTCTGGGTAGATATGCTGAGGATCTGATGCGAGATCAGTATTTCGCTGTTACTACATATGTTACTGGTTTGGGTTCAGCTTTTGCTGGTATGCCTACAGCAGGCCTTACTCTGGAGTCTGTGATCGAGTTAGCCAAGGAGATTGAGCTGAGATTAGTTAGGCAGGGAGCGATGCCTGATTTTTACCAGTTGGGACTTCAGTCGAGTGGATCGTAGGCTACTCCGTATTCAAGTTTTCATGTTGGATCGAGTAGTCAGCAGCGAGGTTCGACTCAGCAGAGTTAGAGACAGCAGCAGCGAGTGCATCGGAGCAGTAGACATGGTCGTGGAGGTCAGCGTAGATCATTCAGATTCGAATCAGGTGCTTCGAGCAGCAGCAGTGATCGTAGTTCTGGAGCAGCGGCCAGCGTTTGTCAGACTTGTGGTAGAGTCCATCAGGGACCGTGTTATCTGACATCGCTGACATGTTTCAGATGCGGGCAGACAGGACATTTTGCCAGATAGTGTCCTTATTCCGGGTATCAGCAGCAGCAAATTTCGCGATTCCCACAGCAGTCGATTGCTAGTGCAGCACCCGTGCCATTTCAGTTACCACCAGCCCAACATCAGAGTTCCACAGCAAAGTCGTGGTAGAGGTACTAGAGGAGGTGCCAGAGGTGTTGGCCAGGCTTCTATTAGTCAGCAGGGAGGTCGAGGTCAGGTCAGAGTCTTTCATCTTACTCAGCAGGATGCTCAGGCATCTAATGCAGTCATGCCAGGTATTGTTTCTGTTTGTTACCTGGATGCTTGGGTTTTGTTTGATCCGGGTGCCACGCATTCGTTTGTTTCTCCCATTTTTGCTTCTAAATCTTGTTGGCAAGCTTCGAGGATGGCTTCTCCTTTGTCTGTTGCCACTCCTCTGAGCGATTCCTTGGACGCCGATATTGTTCTTTCTGGTTGTCCAGTTCTCGTGGGAGATAGAGAATTACCCGCTGATTTGATTTTGTTGGATGTGATGGAGTTTGATGTTATTTTAGGAATGGATTGGTTATCTCAGCACTTTGCCGTGGTAGATTGCAGGAATAAGGAGGTGACTTTTAGAATTCCTGGTGAAGTAGAATTTAAGTTTATTGGTGATAGGAGTTCAGCACCTCAGAATCTTATTTCTGCTATTACGGCTAGGAAGTTATTGAAGAAGGGTTGTCAGGGATATTTGGCATTGGTCAGGGATACTTCAATAGAGAAGTTGTCACTCACAGATGTTCCGATTGCTTGTGAGTTTCCTGATGTTTTTCCCGAGGAGTTACCAGGTTTACCACCTCATAGAGAGATTGAGTTCTGTATAGATGTGGTACCAGGTACTACTCCTATATCTATGCCACCCTATCGTATGGCTCCTGCAGAGTTGAGAGAGTTGAAGGAGCAGTTGCAAGAGTTGTTGGATAAAGGTTTTATCAGACCTAGTGTTTCTCCTTGGGGTGCACCAGTCTTGTTTGTGAAGTAGAAGGATGGTACCCTGAGACTGTGCATTGACTACAGAGAGTTGAATAAGGTGACGGTGAAGAACAAGTATCCTCTACCGAGGATAGATGATTTGTTTGATCAGCTACAGGGTGCACAGTTCTTTTCTAAGGTTGACTTGAGGTCGGGTTATCATCAGTTACGGATTAGTGAATCCGATATTCCTAAGACAGCGTTCCGCACTCAATATGGCCATTATGAGTTTCTGGTGATGTCTTTTGGTTTGACTAATGCACCAGCAGCTTTTATGGACCTGATGAACAGGGTATTCAGACCATATGTGGATCAGTTTGTGGTAGTCTTCATTGATGATATACTAGTATATTCGAGGAGTATGGAAGAGCACGTATATCACTTAAGGATTGTACTACAGACACTGAGAGATCATCAGCTTTATGCTAAATTCTCGAAGTGTGATTTCTGGATGGAGAGTGTTTCTTTTCTTGGACACGTAGTGTCTAAAGAAGGTATTCAGGTTGATCCACAGAAGATTGAGGCAGTATCTGAATGGCCAAGACCTACTTCTGTCACAGAGATTCGGAGTTTTCTGGGTTTAGCCGGGTATTATAGGCGATTTATGCAGGATTTTTCCAGGATAGCAGCCCCTATGACTCGCTTGACTCGGAAGAATGTTAGATTCGAGTGATCAGAAGCTTGTGAGAATAATTTTCAGTTGTTGAAGGAGAAATTGACCACAGCGCCAGTATTAGCTTTGCCTAATAGTGTGGATAAGTTCACAGTTTACTGTGATGCCTCTAGAATTGGTCTTGGTTGTGTGTTGATGCAGAATGGAAGGGTGATAGCCTATGCTTCGAGGCAGTTGAAGAAGCATGAGCAGAACTATCCCACACATGATCTTGAGATGGCTGCAGTGATCTTTGCTTTGAAGATTTGGAGACATTATCTGTACGGGGTGACTTGTGAGATATTTACTAATCACAAGAGCCTTAAGTACATTTTCCAGCAGCGAGATTTGAATCTGAGGCAGAGGAGATGGTTGGAATTGTTGAAGGATTATGATTGCGAGATTTTTTACCATCCGGGTAAAGCTAATGTGGTAGCAGATGCCTTAAGTAGGAAGTCCTCAGGTAGTCTTGCTCACATCGGTGTTGAGAGGAGACCATTGATCCAGGAGTTGCATCTGTTGGTGGATCAAGGTCTGATGATGAAGATTAATAGATCAGGTGGATTGCTAGCTCAGTTTAAAGTGTGATCTGTACTGAGGGATAGGATTAAAGCAGCTCAGAGCCGAGATCCTATTCTAGAAGAGCTTGCAGAGAATGTCAAAGCAGGGAAGTTCACTGATTTCACACTCGATGATGATGGTGTGTTGTGGATTAGTGGTAGATTGTGTGTTCCTGATGTGGATGATTTGAGAGAAGAGATTTTAGAGGAAGCACATTCTACAGCCTACAGCGTTCATCCGGGTGTTACCAAGATGTACCACAGTATCAGAGATCTATACTGGTGGGATGGATTGAAGAAGGATGTCACCGATTATGTTGCTAAGTGCTTGACGTGTCAGCAAGTGAAAGCCGAACATCAGAAGCCTTCTGGGAAGCTTCAGCCTCTTCCTATTCCCGAGTGGAAGTGGGAAAGGATAGCTATGGATTTTGTGGTCGGTTTACCTCGTTCGAAGGATGGATACAATTCCATCTGGGTGATTGTAGACAGGTTAATGAAGTCTGCACATTTCTTGCCTATGAAAGCCACATATTCAGTTGCTAGATTGGCGAAGTTGTATGTGAAGCATATTGTGTGCCTTCATGGAGTACCTGTGTCCATTGTATCAGATAGAGGTTCGGTGTTTACTTCTCATTTTTGGCAGAAGTTGCAAGAAGCGATGGGCACTAGGTTGGATTTCAATACTGCTTTTCATCGTCAGACAGATGGCCAGTCTGAGAGGACGATCCAGACACTGGAAGATATGTTGAGGATGTGTGTCTTGGATTTGGGAGGTAGCTGGGATGATCATTTGTCACTTGTTGAGTTTGCATATAATAACAGCTACCATAGTAGTATTGGTATGGCACCATATGAGGCGTTATATGGAAGGAAGTGTAGATCCCCTTTGAGTTGGGATGAGATTAGTGAGAGAGCTTTGACTGGACCTGAGATGGTTCAGGATGCTGCAGAGAAAGTCACCGTGATCAAGCGCAGATTAGAGATCGCAGTTAGCAGGTAGAAGAGTTATGCGGATCCTAGGCGCAGAGATGTGGAGTTTCAGGTTGGAGATTTTGTTTTTCTGAAAGTATCTCCGATGAAGGGTGTGATGAGATTTGGCAGGAAGGGTAAGTTAGCATCGAGATAAATTGGACCGTTTGAGATTCTGGAGAGAGTTGGCACTGTTGCATATCGGTTGGATTTGCCTCCGAGTATGTCACAGGTGCATCCAGTATTTCATATCTCGATGTTGAGGAAGTATATCTCAGACCCTTCACACGTGTTGCAGCCTGACAGTGTAGAAGTGAGTGAAGATTTGACGTTTGTGGAAGAACCTGTGGCGATCGTTGATTATCAAGTTCGATAGTTGCGATCGAAGCAGATTCCGATGGTCAAGGTTCTATGGCATAGCGACAGAGTTGCAGAGCATACGTGGGAGACTGAAGCTGAGATGCGAGCTTCTTACCCGTATCTCTTTCCTTCTTGATCTTGTTTTGTGGAATTCGGGGACGAATTCTTGTAAGGGGGGAAGACTGTAATATCCCGTGTTTTTAAAATATTTTTACACTGTACCGGGATATGCAGTGTTAATAAATTTTGAATATATATTCGATATTTTTATGAGTTAATATGTATTTAAAACCTACTTTAATTATTGTGTTTTATTTACAGTGCTTTACGTAAAATTTTCCCGGGACTTTCATTTTCGGGGAAATTTTCACGTAAATATTTTAATATTAATTATTTTAAATATATTTTCGGACTTGCATGAACTCATGCGTATTTTTAAATTATTAAATAAATCCTGTGTGTGTATATTTATTTAATTAGGGTTTATTATTACCCTAATATTTTATTAATTATTTATTAGTTTTATTGTTATTTAATTATTTTTATTTAGTATAAATTATTAAAATATTAAATTTTATGTGTGTGGTGTATATTTGATGTGTGTAATTTAATATTATTTTAATATATAGTATAAAGTATATATATATACATATAACACATCAAAAATCAAAAAAATTGGAAAATTACCATTTTGCCCCCGAGAGCTTCTTCTTCCCCGATCACCTTCCCTTCGCCGTTCCGGTCGCTGCCGTGCCGTTCCCTTGCCGTTGGTGTGCCGTCCGGTGTGCCACCACCTTCCCCAACCTTTTCCGCCGCCTGTGGTAGCCGTTTCCGACGCCTGGAAGTCGATTTTGGCCGGAGAAGCCGAAAATCGAGCTACCGTCGATCACGCCGATTCCGGCCACCTTTTTCAACACCGCTGGTCTCTTTCTTCTCCTTGAGCTCCGGTAAGTGTGATTCTAGCTTTGGTTTGAGCTAAAATGGTTTAGATTTGCTTAGGTTTCGATGAATATTTTAATATTATTTTCTAATTTTCGGAAATTAATTATTTAAATTATGAAATTGGAGTTTATGGTTAAATTAAGTGTTGAAATGAATTATAGGAATTTATTTGGAATTTTTATGAATTTCTAAGTATTTATTTTGAATTATTGAAGTTTATGTGATTTTGAGAAATTAGGGTTAATTGTGTTTTAAATTGAATTTAATTGGTTAATTGAGTTTAATTATTGATATTATTGATAAATATGTTTAGAAAATTAATTTTGGATAATTGTATAATTTTTGGTGAATTTTTGAAGTAATTTAAGTATATTTATATATATAGGGGTATTTTGGTAATTTTACCCTAAATTGTCTAAAAATGTAATTTAATTGGTTTTAATATTTATTTAAGGTATAAAAATGATTTCTACAAATTATTTGGTATTTTTAACTAATTAAAACTATTTTTCGTGAATTATTTTCAATTATATATATAATATACGGTTTTACTAATAAAATGAGTTTTTATCGGTTTTTACAGTGTTTTAAGGTTAATTATGTAATTTCTACGTATAAAATGTATTTCTATGTTATAAGGATATTTTTGGTATTATCTGGAATTGTTCTGTGATTGTGGACCCCGGTCGGTAGATTATAGTCTGGAGTCCGACCGAGGGGTTGTGGATTGTGTTGAGCTTATTTTTCAAAGTGTATTTCTTGCAGGGTCGGCTCTACTCTTTTAAGTAGAGAGATGTCCGTTTTACAGGGGAGGTTCTGTCGAATTTTCGGTAGAATTCTCGTAAAACGTGATGTCCAGTCGAACCCTAATTCTGTTTCCGTATTTTAATACTCTAGATTGAATTCTAGGATTTCTGTTAGGTTTATTCTGATGTCAATTATTTATTGCTTGTTTAGTTGCGCCGAGACCGAGGGCTAGTGGACTAGGCCCGTCGGACCCGTCTCGTGGAGCGCATTAGGTGAGTTACTATACTATATATATATGCCTTAGGATGCATGATTTTAGAAATGCATGTTTTATGTTGATTAAATATGCATAAATAATTTGATTATTTCTTAAGCTTATATTAAGTATATTTTTGGTTTATTTTTGGTATATAATAAATTATATACATGTTTTGTTAATAAAATATATTTAAAATGTTTTTAAATATATTTTTAGTTTAATTCATTATTTGACTGGATTTATTTGACGTATATATATACTCAAAATATACCTGGTTTACTTTTGGTATATTTCTGGTATATATATGGATTATATTGTTATTTCATTTACATTCATGCATCATATATTTTTGTGAATAAATGTTTTATATTATTTATTAATGAAGGATATCGATAGAACGTGCTACCTAGTGGGCAGCACTAGGACCGAGTACGTACCGGTACGCCTATAGTATTTAGGCTATATTACTAACTTATTTGTGGATATTGATTTGATATGATTATTGATATATGTGAGATGTGGTTTGGAGGTGTGATTGCTGGAGCTCGGTTGACCAAGTGTCTCGGGGCCAATCACACTGGCAGTCAGACTGTTGGAGCTCGGTTGACTTAGTGTCTCGGGGCCAGTCTACTGTCTAAATGGATTAAGTGGATATATTTGGATTAAGTGAGCCTGTATGGCTAGAGTGTTGTTTAACACTATTTTCTGAGGTTGCGATATTCTAGGGTTCTATGTGATCCTTCATAAACTGGGATTTTTCAATAAAATATATAAAAATGATTTTTCTGCATCTGTATGAATTTGCCTGTATATATACATATTAGATATGTATTATTGACTGTATGCATTGTCATTTAGAGTGTATGTATATATATTATAGTAATTCACTCAGTGAGGTCTGACTCCCCTCCGTTGACTATTTTTGAGGAGAGTCAACTTCTTCAGACCTCAGTAGCAGGTCGATACGCCGGATTTCTTCCGCCCCGGCTTCTTTATGTAAATTATTTACTTGAGTCTTATTTATTTTATCTAGACACTACAGTAGTTGTGAATTAAAGTATCGAATTTCATGTATTTTATTTAAAGAGATGTATTATGTTAAAACTGGAATTGTATTAAAGAGATTATATATCTATGAGATGAGATTTGAATTAAATCCAGTTTATGGAAATGTTATTATTATATTTATGATTTTTATTTCCGCTGCATATATTATGGTTATTGTTATTATTGCATGATTTATTTTATTTTTTTTAGGCTTGCTACGGGTTCCGGATTCGAAAGAATTCCCGTTCCCTAGCGCCGATCATGGCCCCTGTTTTGGGTCGTGACATAAACTTTTAATACAAGTTTCAGTTCAAATATTTAAAGTACATATCTCATATAATTATAATACAACAATCTCACTATCGACCATAACTACTGCAGTGTCTAGATTAATAAAATAAAACTCAAGTGAGCATTTTACATAATAAAGCCGGGGCGGAAGAAATCCGGTGTACAGGCCTGCTACTGAGGTCTGATGAAGATGACTCTCCTGAAAAATAGTCCACGGAGGGGAGTTAGACCTCACTGAGTGAATTACTATAATATATATACATGCATACTAAATGCAAATGCACACAGTCAAAAGTATATATAATATGTATGTATATAAGCAAATACACACAGATGCAATAAAATCATTTTATATATTTATTGAAAATCACTATTTATGAAAGATCAAATAGAACCCTAGAATATCGCAACCTCAAAACAGTGTTAGAAAACACTCTAGCCACACAGGCTCACTTATTCCAAATATAATCACTTGATCCATTTGGACAGTAGACTAGCCCTGAGACACTAAGTCAACCGAGCTCCAGCAGTCTGACTGTCAGTGTGATTGGCCCCTAGATACTTGGTCAACCGAGCTCCAACAATCACACTCCCAAATCATATCTCACACATCAAATAATCAAATCCAATCAATATCCAAAAATGGTTAGTAATATAGCCTAAATGCTATCAGCGTACCGGTACGTACTCAGTCCTAGTGCTGCCCACTAGGTAGCACATTCTATTGATATCCTTCATTGAAATATAAAACATACATTCATAAAAATAAATGATGCATGAATTTAAATATAATAGCAACAATAACCATATATATACTAGAAATATACCAAAAGTAAACCAGGTATATTTCGAATATATACACGTCAACTAAATCCAATTAAATTACAAAATAAACTAGAAATATACTTAAAAACATTTTAAACATAATTCATTAATAAAACATGCATATAGTTTAAAATATACCAAAAATAAACCGAAAGTAAACTAAAATAAACTCAAGCACTAATTAATACCATTATGCATTTTTAGTCAAAATAAAACATAGATTTCTAAAATCATGCACCCTAGAGCATATATATATATAATAGTAACTCATAATTATTGCGCTCCTCGAGATGGGTCCGATGGGCCTGGTCCACTAGGCCTCGGTTTCGGTGCAACTAAACAAACAGATAATGATAGGAATTAGAATAAATCCCATAGAAGTTCTAAAGACTCGATCTAGATTACTAGAGACAGAATTAAATTAAAATTCGACTGGACATCACGTTTTATGAGAATTCTACCAAAAATCCGGCAGAATCTCCCCTGTAAAACAGGCATCTCTCTACTCAAAGAGTAGAGCCAGTCCTGAAAAGAAACACACTTCAAAAATAACATAAAATTACAACCACAATGCCTCGGTCAGACTCCAAACTACAGTTTACCGACCGAGGTCCACAATTCACAGAATATTTATAAAATACCGAAAATATCCTTAAATAATAAAAATACATTTTATAAGTAGAAATTATGTAATTAACCCTAAAACACAGTAAAAATCGATAAAAACTCATTTTATTAGAAAAATCGTGTATTATATATATAATTAAAAATAATTTACGAAAAATAGTTTTAATTAGTTAAAAATACTAAATAATTTTTAGAAATCATTTTTATACCCTAAATAACTATTAAAACCAATTTAATTACATTTTTAGCCAATTTAGGGTAAAATTACCAAAATACCCCTATATATAAATATACTAAAATTAATCCAAAAATTCACCAAAAATAATATAATTGCACAAAATTAATTTTCTCAACATATATTTCAATAATATCAATAAATAAACTTAATTAACCAATAAATTTCAATTAAACACATAATTAACTCTATTTCTCAAAATTACATAAACTATATAAATTCAAAATAAATACATAAAAATTCAAAAAAAATTCCAAATAAATTTATATAATTCATTTCAACACCTATATTTACCATAAAACACAATTTCATAATTTCATTAATTAATTTTCGAAAATTAGAAAATAATAATAAAATAATAAAAAATACCCAAAAATCAAAATAATTTTCAAAAATTCTAAAAAAATTCAAAAATTAATATTAAGCTAAGGGGAGAAACATTTTTGAAGGATTTTTTCATGAATCAATCAAATTAAAGCTCAAAAAAATCAAGAACCCTAATAGGCCAAAATTTCAAAATCGAAACCTAGGCAAATCGAGATCATTTTAAGTGAAACAAAGCTTGGAATCACACTCACCAGAGCTCAAGGAGAAGATAGAGACTGACAGTGTCGAAAATGGTGGCCGGAATCACGTCGATCGATGGTAAGGATGAGTTTCGGCTTTCCAGCCAAAATGAGCTCCTCCAATACTAGAAACGGTTGCTGTAGGTGGTGGGGAAGGCTAAGGAAGAAGGTGGCACACCAGGAGGCACACCGACAGCAAGAGAACAGCATGACAGACGGTGGAATGGCGAGGAGGACGATCGGGAAGAAGGAGAGGGAGTCGGGGGCAAAACGGTAATTTGGCAAACTTTGGTTTTTTTGACAATATTTAATATATATATATATATATATATATATATATATATATATATATATTCACACTATATATTAAAATAATATAAACTTTCACACACATAATTTAATATATTAAATAATTTATACACTAAAAAAATGAAATAATATTAAAACTAAATAATAAATAATAAAAATTAGGGAAATTAATTAAACCCTAGTTTAATTTAAATATATACACATATATACACTTTATTTTAGCACATTTAAAAATATATATAAGTTCATGCAAATTCGTGAAATTACTTGAAATAATTAATATTAAATTATTTACATGTTAATTTCCCCGAAAATAGAATTCTCGGGAAAATTTTACGTAAAGTACTTAAAATAATATAAAATAATTAAAATAAGCTTTAAATAAATATCAACTCGCAAAATATTATAAATATATACAAAAATTATTAACACTGCATATCCCGATGCAGTATAAAACTATTTAAAAACTCGGGATATTACATATATATATATATATATGAAAATATAATCATGCAATTTAATAAAATGGACTAACATAAATAAATAAATATTTGTTTAGGTTTTATTTTCCCAAAAATGAAATTCTCAAGAAAATTTTATGTAGGAAACTTAAAATAATTAAAAATAACTTTAATAATTATCAAACTAATTAAATACTCAAATATATTTATTAAAATTATTAACACTGCATATCTCGATACAGTTTAAAAATATTTAAAATATCAGGTTACTACAATCCCATAATTTTTGTGTAATTTTTAGGAATTATTTTGATTTTTATGATTTTTTATTATTTTATAATTTTTGTAAATTAATTAAATAAATTATGAAATTATGATTTTTGGTGTTTTTGGTGGTTAATATTAATTTTAGAATTTAATTTATAATTTTTGTGCATTTTGTTTAATTTTTATAATTATTTTTATTTTATGTTATTTTTGGAAATTTAGGTGATATATATATTTTTTGTTAGTAATTATTGGTTAATTAAGTATATTTGTTGATTTTAGTAAATAATATGTTGAGAAAATAATTTTTGTGTAATTTTATAATTTGTATTGAATTTTTGAATGTTTTTAGTATTTTATGTATATTTTTATATATTAGGGGAATTTTGGTAATTTGGTGATGATTTTAGTTAATGTAATATCCCGAGTTTTTAAATATTTTAATACTGCATCGGGATATGCAGTGTTAATAATTTTGTATACAGTTATGATATTTTTATGAGTTGATATGTATTTAAAACTTATTTTAATTATTGTATATTATTTTAAGTGCTTTATGTAAAATTTTCTCGAGAACTCTATTTTCGGAGAAATTTTCACGTAAATAATTTACTATCAATTATTTTAAGTAAATTCACGCATTTGCATGAACTCATATATACTTTTTAAGTATTAAATAATATACATATGTTTATTTATTTAATTAGGGTTTAATTAATTACCCTAATATTTTATTATTTATTATTAGTTTTAATATTATTTAAATATTTTTATGTGTATTAAATTTTTAAAATATTAAATTATATGTGTGTGGTATATATTTAATGTGTGTGATTTTATATTATTTTAATATATAGTGTAAAGTATATATATATATATACATACATATACATTTAATATTAAACAAAATAATAAAGTTTGAGTTATTTACCATTGTGCCACCCGAAGCTCCCAAACTCCCGATCACCTCCCTCACGTGAATCCGGCCACTGCTATCCTGTTTTCTCACCATCGGTGTGCCTTCCGGCATGCCTCCTTCTTCCTCTAGTCGTTCCGCCGCCTGCAGAGCCCATTTCCAGCATCGGGAAGCTCATTTTGGCTGGAGAAGCTGAATTCTTTCTCACCGTTGTTCAAGACGTTTTCGGCCACCATTTTTGACACTGCCAATCTCTTTCTTCTCCATGAGCTCCGGTGAGTGTGATTCCAAGCTTTGTTTCACTTAAAATGGTCTTGATTTGCTTAAGTTTCGATTTTGGTAATTCGGCCATTTTAGGTTCTTGATTTTTTTGAACTTAAATTTGATTGATTCATGAAAAATTCCTTCACAAATTGTGTTCCCCTTAGCTTAATCTACATGGGTGAATTTTTGTAGAATTTTTGGAGATTATTTTGATTTTTGGGTATTTTTGAATATTTTATTATTATTTTCTAATTTTCGAAAATTAATTAATAAAATTATGAAATTGTGTTTTATGATAAATATAGGTGTTGAAATGAATTATAGAAATTTATTTGGAATTTTTATGTATTTATTTTGAATTTAATTAGTTTATGTAATTTTTGAAAAATTAGGTTAATTGTGTTTTTAATTGAAATTAATTAGTTAATTGAGTTTAATTATTGATATTATTGATAAATATGTTGAGAAAATTAATTTTTTGCAATCATATTATTTTTGGTGAATTTTTGGAGTAATTTTAGTATATTTATATATATAGGGGCATTTTGGTAATTTTACCCTAAATTGACTAAAAATGTAATTAAATTGGTTTTAATAGTTATTTAAGGTATAAAAATGATTCTACAAATTATTTAGTATTTTTAATTAATTAAAACTATTTTTCATGAATTATTTTCAATTATATATATAATATACGATTTTTCTAATAAAATGAGTTTTTATCGGTTTTTACTATGTTTTAAGGTTAATTATGTAATTTCTACTTATTAAATGTATTTCTGTGATGTAAGGGAATTTTTGGTATTTCCATAATTGTTCTGTGATTGTGGACCCCGGTCGGTAGAATGTAGTTTGGAGTCCGACCGAGGGGTTGTGGATGTGTTTTTGTGTTTGTTTTTCGAAGTGCATTTATTTGCAGCGCCGGCTCTACTCTTTGAGTAGAGAGATGTCTATTTTACAAGGGAGGTTCTACCGGATTTTCGGTAGAATTCTCATAAAATGTGATGTCCGGTCGAACCCTAATTCTGATTCTGTGTCTAATATTCTAGATCGAGTTTCTAGGGTTTTCTGTTAGGTTTATTCTGATGTCTGTTATTTATTGTTTGTTTAGTTGCGCCGAGACCGAGGCCTAGTGGACTGTAATATCCCGTGTTTTTAAAATATTTTTACACTGTACCGGGATATGCAGTGTTAATAAATTTTGAATATATATATGATATTTTTATGAGTTAATATGTATTTAAAACCTATTTTAATTATTTTGTATTATTTACAGTGCTTTACGTAAAATTTTCCCGGGACTTGCATTTTCGGGGAAATTTTCACGTAAATATTTTAATATTAATTATTTTAAATATATTTTCGGACTCGCATGAACTCATGCGTATTTTTAAAATACTAAATAAAGCCTATGTGTGTGTATATTTATTTAATTAGGGTTTAGTATTACCCTAATATTTTATTAAGTATTTATTAGTTTTATTGTTATTTAATTATTTTTATTTAGTATAAATTATTAAAATATTGAATTTTATGTGTGTGGTGTATATTTAATGTGTGTGATTTAATATTATTTTAATATATAGTATAATCTATATATATATACACATTATACATCAAAAATCAAAACTTTTGAAAAATTATCATTTTGCCCCCATGAGCTTCTTCTTCCCCGATCACCTTCCCTTTGCCATCTGGACGCCTGCCGTGTTGTTCCCTTGCCGTGAGAGTGCCGTCTGGTGTGCCACCACCTTCCCCAGCCTTCCTCGCCGCCTGCAGCAACCATTTCCGACGCCTGGAAGCCATTTTTGGCCGAAGAAGCCGAAAGTCGAGCTACCATCGATCACGTCGATTCTGGCCACCGTTTTTGACACCGCCAGTCTCTTTCTTCTCCTTGAGCTCTGGTGAGTGTGATTCTAGCTTTGGTTTGAGCTTAAATGGTCTAGAATTGCTTAGGTTTTGAATTTTCAATTTCGGCCTATTAGGGTTTTTGATTTTTTTGAGCTTCAAATTGATTGATTCATGAAAAATCTCTTCACAAATGTTGTTCCTAGTAGCTTAATCTACATGTATGAATTTTTTTGGAATTTTTGGAGATTTTTTGGATTTTTGGGTATTTTTGAATATTTTAATATTATTTTCTAATTTTTGGAAATTAATTATTTAAATTATGAAATTGGATTTTATGGTTAAATTAGGTGTTGAAATGAATTATAGGAATTTATTTGGAATTTTTATGAATTTCTAAGTATTTATTTTGAATTATTTGAGTTTATGTAATTTTGGGAAAATTAGGTTAAATGTGTTTTTATTTGAAATTAATTGGATAATTGGGTTTAATTATTGATATTATTGATAAATATGTTGAGAAAATTAATTTTGGATAATTTTATGATTTTTGGTGAATTTTTGAAGTAATTTAAGTATATTTATATATATAGGGGTATTTTGGTAATTTTACCCTAAATTGGCTAAAAATGTAATTTAATTGGTTTTAATAGTTATTTAAGGTATAAAAATGATTTCTAAAAATTATTTAGTATTTTTAACTAATTAAAACTATTTTTCGTGAATTATTTTCAATTATATATATAATATACGGTTTTTCTAATAAAATGAGTTTTTATCAGTTTTTACTGTGTTTAAAGGTTAATTATGTAATTTCTAATTATAAAATGAATTTCTATATTATAAGGATATTTTTGGTATTTTCAGAATTTTTCTGTGTTTGTGAACCCCGGTCGGTAGATTGTAGTCTGAAGTCCGACCGAGGGGTTGTGGATTTGTGTTGAGCTTATTTTTCGAAGTGTATTTCTTTGCAGGGTCGGCTCTACTCTTTTGAGTAGAGAGATGTCCATTTTACAGGGGAGGTTCTACCGAATTTTTGGTAGAATTCTCGTAAAACGTGATATCCAGTCGAACCCTAATTTCTGATTCTGTGTTTAATACTCTAGATCGAATTCTAGGATTTTTGTTAGGTTTATTCTGATGTCGATTATTTATTGCTTGTTTAGTTGCACCGAGACCGAGGGCTAGTGGACCAGGCCCGTTGGACCCATCTCGTGGAGCGCTTTAGGTGAGTTACTATACTATATATATATACTTTAGGATGCATGTTTTAGAAAAGTATGCTTTATTTTAATAAAATATGCATAAATGATTTAAGTATTACTTAGGTTTATTTTCGGTATATTTTGGTATATTTTCAACTATATGCATGTTTTATAATTCAATTATTCTTAAAAATGCTTTCATATATATTTTAGTTTATTTTGTAATTGTATTGGAATTATTCGACGTATATAAACTCGAAATATACCTGGTTTATTTTTGGTATATTTCTAGTATATATATGGTTTATGTTGATATTTTATTGAACTTCATGCATCATTTATTTTTGTGAATGAATGTTTTATATTATTAATGATGAAGGATATCGATAGAACGTGCTACCTAGTGGGCAGCACTAGGACCGAGTACGTACCGGTACGCCTATAGTATTTAGGCTATATTACTAACTTATTTGTGGATATTGATTGAGTATGATTATTGATATGTGTGAGATATGGTTTGGAGGTGTGATTGCTGGAGCTCGGTTGACCAAGTGTCTCGGGGCCAATCACACTGGCAGTCAGACCGCTGGAGCTTGGTTGACTTAGTGTCTCGGGGCCAGTCTACTGTCTAAATGGATTAAGTGGATATATTTGGAATAAGTGAGCCTGTATGGCTAGAGTGTTGTCTAACACTATTTCTGAGGTTGCGATATTCTAAGGTTCTATGTGATCCTTCATAAACGATGATTTTCAATAAAATATATAAAATGATTTTTCTGCATCTGTGTGAATTTGCCTGTATATATATTAGATATATATATACTGTTGATTGAATGCATTGTCACTTAGTGTGTATGTATATATATTATAGTAATTCACTCAGTGAGGTCTGACTCCCCTCCGTTGACTATTTTCAGGAGAGTCAACATCTTCAGACCTCAGTAGCAGGTCGATACGCCGGATTTCTTTCGCCCCGGCTTCTTTGTGTAAATTACTTACTTGAGTCTTATTTTTATAATCTAGACACTGCAGTAGTTGTGAATTAAAGTGTGGGATTTCATGTATTTTATTTAAAGAGATGTATTATATTGAAACTGGATTTGTATTTAAAAGATTTATATATCTATGAGATGAGATTTAATTTAAATCCAGTGGTGAAAATGTTATTATTATATTTATGATTTTTATTTCCGTTGCATATATATTATTGTTATTGTTATTATTGCATGATTTATTTTATTTTTAGGCTTGCTACGGGTTCCGGATTCGAAAGAATTCCCGTTCCCTAGCGCCGGTCATGGCCCCTGTTTTGGGTCGTGACATGGACGAAGCCCATCGAACCTATCTCGAGGAGCACACTAAGTGTGAGTTACTATTATATATATATATATATATATATATGTTTAGGGTGCATGATTTAGAAATATATGTTTTATTCTGATTAATTATGCATAAATAATTCAATTATTACTTAAGTTTATCTTTAGTATATTTTCAGTATATTTTAAATTATATGCATGTTTTGCTAATAAATTAGGTTTAAAATGTTTTTTAATATATTTCTAGTTTATTTCGTAATCTATATGGATTTCTTTGACGTATATATACTCGAAATATACCTGGTTTACTTTTGGTATATTTCCAGTATATATATGGTTTATGTTGCTATTTTATTTAAGTTCATGCATCATTTGTTTTTAAGAATGTATGCTTTATATTTTAATGAAGGATATCAATAGAACGTGCTACCTAGTGGGCATCACTAGGACCGAGTACGTACTGGTACGCTTATAGCATTTAGGCTATATTACTAACCATTTGTGGATATTGATTGGATATGATTATCTAATGTGTGAGATATGGTTTGCAGGTATGATTGCTGGAGCTCATTTGACTTAGTGTCTCGGGGCCAATCACACTGACAGTCAGACTGCTGGAGCTCGATTGACTTAGTATCTCAGGGCCAGTCTACTGTTTAAATGGAATAAGTGAATATTTTGGAATAAGTGAGCCTGTGTGGCTAGAGTGTTGTCTAACACTGTTTGAGGTTACGATATTCTAGGGTTCTATTTGATCCTTCATAAGCAGTGATTTTCAATAAAAATATATAAAATGATTTTATTGCATCTATGTGTATTTGCTTGTATACATACATATTATATATACTTTTGATTGTGTGTATTGGCATTTAGTAGGCATGTATATATATTATAGTAATTCACTCAGTGAGGTTTGACTCCCCTCCATTGACTATTTTTCAGGAGAGTCATCATCTTCAGACCTCATTAGCAAGCCTGTACGCCGGATTTCTTCCACCCTGGCTTCTTTATGTAAACTGCTCACTTGAGTTTTATTTTTATAATCTAGACACTACAGTAGTTGTAAATAAAATTATGGGTTTTATATATTATATTTGTGTGAGTTATGTATTTTGAGAATTTGAATTGAAACTTGTATTAAAGGATTTATTTATATATGAGATTTGGATTTGATTTAAATCCCGTGGTAGATTATTATTTTTATATTTATGATTTTATTTCCACTGCATTAAATACTATTATTATTATTATTGCATGTTTTATTTTATTTTTAGGCTTGCTATGGGTTCCAGATTTGAAAGAATTCCTGTTCCATAGCGCCGGTCATGGCCCCTGTTTTGGGTCATGACAAAGTTGGTATCAGAGCGGAGTTCTGTGTCAGGGCTTAGTTGTGTGAGTCATGGCCCTAGTTTTCAGAGTTGTGTTTTCTTTTGGTAACTACTGCAGTGAATTAGGCTCGAGTATGTCTTGATAAGTATTCCTTGATTTAGTTTTCTGTGTTAACCCTCCGTTGTCTGTTTTGTTTGAATCTTTCCGTTTGTCTTTTCAGAATGAGGAGGTGAGCACGTGTCGCTCCACCGGTCGTTGAGGCCGAGGATGATGAGTCTTTTCAGGATGAAGTTTTACCTCCTGAGCAGCCAGTTAGACGTAGAGGTCGTGGCAGAGGTAGACCTCGAGGAGCGGCAGGTCGCCATAGGTAGAGAGAGTTACAGGATGAGGGGCCTATTGAGCCTAAGTTTGAGGATGTTCCTGTACCTCCAGTTGTTCAGCCTGTTCAGCCTGCCTATCAGCAGGGTATGTTTGACCCTGAGGCAGCTTTGTTCTATGCTAGAGTTGGCAGGATTGCATTTGATGGGACTTTCGATCCGTTAGACTTTCTGCACGCGATCGAGACTAGGACTCGGACTGCTCACATCGAGTACCAGCGGATTATGATCATCGAGTTATCTGTCAAGGGACCAACCCTAAATTGGTTTATTCAGATGATCCAGCCTTACATGATGACGATGACCTGGGCTCAGTTCCGAGAGCAGTTTATGAGGAGATTCTATCCAGAGCCTCTCCGTGTGAGCTATCGTCTCCGTTTGACTAGCATTTCTCGTGGTGATAGATCAGTAGAGGAGTACACCCGAGAGTTTCTTCGACTGGGTAAATATGCAGAGGATCTGATACGAGATCAGTATTTCGCAGTCACTACCTATGTCACCGGATTGGGTTCAGCATTTACTGGTATGCCTACAGCAAGCCTTACTCTGGAGTCTGTGATAGAGTTAGCCAAGGAGATTGAGCTGAGGCTAGTGAGGTAGGGAGCGATGCCTGATTATTACTAGCTGGGAGTTCAGTCGAGTGGATTGCAAACTACACCATACTCGAGTTTTCATGTTGGTTCGAGTAGTCAGCAGTGAGGTCTGACTCAGTAAAGTCAGAGGCAGTAACAGCGAGTGCATCGGAGTAGCAGACATGGCCGTGGAGGTCAGCATAGACCGTTCAGATTTGGGTCAGGTGCTTCGAGCAGCAGCAGTGGTCGTAGTTCTGGATCATCTGCCAGTGTATACCAGACCTACGGTAGAGTCCATCAGGGATCGTGTTATCTGACACCACTGACATGCTTCAGATGCGGACAGACAGGACATTTTGCCAGATCGTGTCCTTACTTCGGATATCAGTAGCCGCAGATTTCACAATTTCCATAGCAGTCGATTGCTAGTGCTGCACCCGTGACATTTTAGTTACCTCTAGTCCAGCATCAGAGTTTCACTTTGTTTGTTCCACAGTAGAGTCATAGTAGAGGTACTAGAGGAGGTGCCAGAGGTGTTGGCCAGGCTTCTACCAGTCAGCAGGGAGGTCGAGGATAGGCCAGAATCTTCCATCTCACTCAGCAGGATGCTCAGGCATCTAATGCAGTCGTGGCAGGTATTATTTCTGTCTGTTATCTGGATGCATGGGTTTTGTTTGATCCGGGTGCCACGCATTCATTCGTTTCTCCCATTTTCGCTTCTAAATCTTATTAGCAAGCTTCGAGGATGGCTTTTCCTTTGTCTGTTGCCACTCCTCTGAGCGATTCCTTGGACACTGATATTGTTCTTTCTGGTTGTCCAGTTCTCATGGGAGATAGAGAATTACCCACTGATTTGATCTTGTTGGATGTGATGGAGTTTGATGTTATTCTAGGAATGGACTGGTTATCTCAGCACTATGCCTTGGTAGATTGTTGGAATAAAGAGGTGACTTTCAGAATTCCTGATGAAGAAGATTTGAAGTTTGTGGGTGATAGGAGTTCAGCACCTTAGAATCTAATTTCTGCTATTATGGCTAGGAAGTTATTGAGGAAAGGTTATTAGGGATATTTGGCGTTGGTTAGGGATACTTCAGTGGAGAAGTTGTCACTCACAAATGTTCCTGTTGCTTATGAGTTTCCTGATGTTTTTCCTGAGGAGTTGCCAGGTTTACCACCTCATAGGGAGATTGAATTTTGTATAGATGTGGTTCCAGGTACTACTCCTATATCTATGCCACCCTACAGAATGGCTCCTACAAAGTTGAAAGAGTTGAAGGAGTAGTTGCAAGAGTTATTGGATAAAGGTTTTATCAGACCTAGTGTTTCTCCTTAGGGTGCACCAGTCCTGTTTGTGAAGAAGAACGATGGTACCCTGAGACTGTGCATTGACTACAGAGAGCTGAATAAGGTGACAGTGAAGACCAAGTATCCTCTCCCGAGGATAGATGACTTGTTTGATCAGCTACAGGGTGCACAGTTCTTTTCTAAGATGGACTTGAGGTCGGGTTATCATCAGCTGCGGATTAGTGAAGCCGATGTTCCTAAAACGGCATTCCGCACTCGATGTGGCCATTATGAGTTTCTGGTGATGTCTTTTGGTTTGACTAATGCACCAGCAGCTTTTATGGACCTGATGAACAGGGTATTCAGACAGTATGTGGATTAGTTTATGGTAGTCTTCATTGATGATATATTGGTTTATTCGAGGAGTATGGAGGAGCATGTATATCATTTGAGGACTGTACTACAAACACGGAGAGATCATTAGCTTTATGCTAAATTCTCGAAGTGTGATTTCTGGATGGAGAGTGTTTCTTTTCTTGGACACGTGGTGTCTAAAGAAGGTATCTAGGTTGATCCACAAAAGATTGAAGTAGTGTCTGAGTGGCCTAGACCGACTTTTATCACTGAGATTCAGAGTTTTTTGGGTTTAGCAGAGTATTATAGGCAGTTTGTGCAAGATTTTTCTAGAATTGCAGCCCCTATGACTCGCTTGACTCAGAAGAATGTTAGATTCGAGTGGTCAGAAGCTTGTGAGAATAGTTTCCAGTTGTTGAAGGAGAAGTTGACCACATCACCAGTGTTAGCTTTGCCTAATAGTGTGCACAAGTTCACAGTCTATTGTGATGCCTCTAAAGTAGGCCTTGGTTGTGTGCTGATGCAGAATGGTAGGGTGATAGCCTATGCTTCGAGGTAGTTTAAGAAGCATGAGCAGAACTATCCTACACATGACCTTGAGATGGCTGCAGTGATCTTTGCTTTGAAGATTTGGAGACATTATTTATACGGGGTGATTTGTGAGATATTTACTGATCACAAAAGCCTTAAATACATTTTTCAGCAGAGAGATCTGAATCTGAGGCAGAGAAGATGGTTGGAATTATTAAAAGATTATGATTATGAGATTTTATATCATCCAGGTAAAGCTAATGTGGTAGCAGATGCCTTGAGTAGGAAGTCCTCAGGTAGCCTTGCTCATATTAGTGTTGAGAGGAGACCGTTGATCCAGGAGTTGCATTTGATGGTGGATCAAGGTCTGATGATGAAAATAAGTAGATCAGGTGGACTGTTAGCTCAATTTAAAGTGCGATCTGTACTGAGGGATAGGATTAAAGTAGCTCAAAGTCGAGATCCTATTCTAGAAGAGCTTGTAGAGAATGTCAAAGCAGGGAAGTTCACTGATTTCACACTTGATTCTGATGGTGTGTTGTGGATCAGTGGTAGATTGTGTGTTCCTGATGTGGATGATTTAAGAGAGGAGATCCTAGAGGAAGCACATTCTACAGCCTATAGCGTACATCCGGGTGTCACTAAGATGTATCGCAGTATCAGAGATTTATACTAGTGGGACAGAATGAAAAAGGATGTCGCTGATTATGTTGCTAAGTGCCTGACATGTTAGTAAGTGAAAACTGAGCATCAGAAGCCTTCTAGGAAGCTTCAGCCTCTTCTTATTCCCGAGTGGAAGTGGGAAAGGATAACTATGGATTTTGTGGTCGGTTTACCTCATTCTAAGGATGGATACGATTCCATCTGGGTGATTGTAGATAGGTTGACGAAGTCTGCACATTTCTTACTTGTGAAAGCCACTTATTCTGTAGCTAGATTGGCAAAACTGTATGTGAAGCATATTGTGTGCCTTCATGGAGTACCTGTGTCCATTGTATCAGATAGAAGTTCGGTGTTTACTTCTCATTTTTGGCAGAAGTTGCAGGAAGTGATGGGCACTAGGTTAGATTTCAGTACTGCTTTTCATCCTCAGGCAGATAGTCAGTCTGAGAGGATGATCTAGACACTGGAAGATATGTTGAGGATGTGTGTTCTGGATTTGGGAGGTAGCTGGGATGATCATTTGCCACTTGTAGAGTTTGCATATAATAACAGCTACCATAGCAGTATTAGCATGGCACCATATGAGGCTTTGTATGGAAGGAAGTGTAGATCCCCTCTGAGTTGGGATGAGATTGGTGAAAGAGCTTTGACTGGACCTGAGATGGTTCAGGATGCTGTAGAGAAAGTCACCGTGATTAAGTGAAGATTAGAGACCGCAGTTAGCAGGTAGAAGAGCTATGCGGATCCTAGTCGCTGAGATGTGGAGTTTCAGGTTGGAGATTTTGTTTTTCTGAAGGTATCTCCGATGAAGGGTGTGATGAGATTTGGTAGGAAGGGTAAGTTGGCACCAAGATATATCGGACTGTTCGAGATTCTGGAGAGAGTTGGCACTATTGTGTATTGGTTGGCTTTGCCTTCGAGTATGTCACAAGTGCATCCGATGTTTCATATCTCGATGCTGAGGAAGTATATCTCAGACCCTTCACACGTGTTGTAGCCCGACAGTATAGAAGTGAGTGAAGATTTGACGTTTATGGAAGAACCTGTGGCGATCGTTGATTATCAAGTTCGACAGTTGCGGTTGAAGCAGATTTCGATGGTCAAGGTTCTGTGGCGTAGCAACAAAGTCGAGGAGCATACGTGGGAGAGTGAAGCTGAGATGCAAGCTTCTTACCCGTATCTCTTCCCTTCTTGATCTTGTGATCATTTTCTTTCTGGAATTCGGGTACGAATTCTTGTAAGGGGGGAGACTGTAATATCCCGAGTTTTTAAATATTTTAATACTGCATCGGGATATGCAGTGTTAATAATTTTGTATACAATTATGATATTTTTATGAGTTGATATGTATTTAAAATTTATTTTAATTATTGTATATTATTTTAAGTGCTTTACGTAAAATTTTCCCGAGAACTCTATTTTCGGGGAAATTTTCACGTAAATAATTTACTATCAATTATTTTAAGTAAATTCACGCATTTGCATGAAATCATATATACTTTCGAAGTATTAAATAATATATATATGTGTGTATTTATTTAATTAGGATTTAATTAATTACCCTAATATTTTATTATTTATTATTAGTTTTAATATTATTTAAATATTTTTATGTGTATTAAATTTTTAAAATATTAAATTATATGTGTGTGGTATATATTTAATGTGTGTGATTTTATATTATTTTAATATACAGTGTAAAGTGTATATATATATATATACATATACATTTAATATTAAACAAAATAATAAAGTTTGAGTTATTTACCATTGTGCCACCCTAAGCTCCCAAACTCCCGATCACCTCCCTCATGCGAATCCAGCCACTGCTATCCCATTTTCTCACCGTCGGTGTGCCTCCCGGCGTGGCACCTCCTTCCTCTAGCCGTTCCGCCACCTGCAGAGCCCCTTTCCGACGTCGGGAAGCTTGTTTTGGCCGGAGAAGCCGAATTCTTTCTCACTATCGTTCACGATGTTTTCGGCCACCATTTTCGACACTGCCAGTCTCTTTCTTCTCCATGAGCTCCGGTGAGTGTGATTCCAAGCTTTGTTTCACTTAAAATGGTCTTGATTTGCTTAGGTTTCGATTTTGGTAATTCGGCCATTTTAGGGTTCTTGATTTTTTTGAACTTCAATTTGATTGATTCATGAAAAATTCCTTCACAAATGTTGTTCCCCTTAGCTTAGTCTACATGTGTGAATTTTTATAGAATTTTTGGAGATTATTTTGATTTTTGGGTATTTTTGAATATTTTATTATTATTTTATAATTTTCGAAAATTAATTAATTAAATTATGAAATTGTGTTTTATGATAAATATAGGTGTTGAAATGAATTATAGAAATTTATTTGGAATTTTTATGAATTTTTATGTATTTATTTTGAATTTAATTAGTTTATGTAATTTTTGAAAAATTAGGTTAATTGTGTTTTTAATTGAAATTAATTAGTTAATTGAGTTTAATTATTTATATTATTGATAAATATGTTGAGAAAATTAATTTTGTGCAATCATATTATTTTTGGTGAATTTTTGGAGTAATTTTAGTATATTTATATATATATGGGCATTTTGGTAATTTTACCCTAAATTGACTAAAAATGTAATTAAATTGGTTTTAATAGTTATTTAAGTTATAAAAATGATTTCTACAAATTATTTAGTATTTTTAATTAATTAAAACTATTTTTCGTGAATTATTTTCAATTATATATATAATATACGATTTTTCTAATAAAATGAGTTTTTATCGATTTTTACTATGTTTTAAGGTTAATTATGTAATTTCTACTTATTAAATGTATTTCTGTGATATAAGGGCATTTTTGGTGTTTCCATAATTGTTCTGTGATTGTGGACCCCGGTCGGTAGACTGTAGTTTGGAGTCCGACCGAGGGGTTGTGGATGTGTTTCTGTGTTTGTTTTTCGAAGTGCATTTCTTTGCAGGGCCGACTCTACTCTTTAAGTAGAGAGATGTCCATTTTACAAGGGAGGTTCTACCAGATTTTTGATAGAATTCTCATAAAACGTGATGTTCGGTCGAACCCTAATTCTGATTCTGTGTTTACTATTCTAGATCGAGTTTCTAGGGTTTTCTATTAGGTTTATTCTGATGTCTGTTATTTATTATTTGTTTAGTTGCACCGAGACCGAGGCCTAGCGGACCAGGCCCATCGGACCTATCTCGAGGAGCGCACTAAGTGTGAGTTACTATTATATATATATATGTTTAGGGTGCATGATTTAAAAATATATGTTTTATTCTGATTAATTATGCATAAATAATTCAATTATTACTTAAGTTTATTTTTAGTTTATTTTGGTTTATCTTTAGTATATTTTCGATATATTTTAAATTATATGCATGTTTTGCTAATAAATTAGGTTTAAAATGTTTTTGAATATATTTCTAGTTTATTTCGTAATCTATATGGATTTCTTTAACGTATATATACTCAAAATATACCTAGTTTACTTTTGGTATATTTCCAGTATATATATGGCTTATGTTGCTATTTTATTTAAGTTCATGCATCATTTATTTTTAAGAATGTATGCTTTATATTTTAATGAAGGATATCAATAGAACGTGCTACCTAGTGGGCAGCACTAAGATCGAGTACGTACCGGTACGCTTATAGCATTTAGGCTATATTACTAACCATTTGTGGATATTGATTGGATATGATTATCTGATGTGTGAGATATGGTTTGGAGGTGTGATTGCTGGAGCTCGATTGACCTAGTGTCTCGGGGCCAATCACACTGACAGTCAGACTGCTGGAGCTTAGTTGACTTAGTGTCTTGGGGCCAGTCTACTGTCTAAATGGAATAGGTGAATATTTTGGAATAAGTGAGCCTGTGTGGCTAGAGTGTTGTCTAACACTGTTTAAGGTTGCGATATTCTAGGGTTCTATTTGATCCTTCATAAACAGTGATTTTCAATAAAATTATATAAAATGATTTTATTGCATCTGTGTGTATTTGCTTGTATACATACATATTATATATACTTTTGATTGTGTGCATTGGCATTTAGTAGGCATGTATATATATTATAGTAATTCACTTAGTGAGGTCTGACTCCCCTCCGTTGACTATTTTTCAGGAGAGTCATCATCTTCATACCTCATTAGCAGGCCTGTACGCTGGATTTCTTCTGCCCCGACTTCTTTATGTAAACTGCTCACTTGAGTTTTATTTTTATAATCTAAACACTGCAGTAGTTGTAAATAAAATTGTGGGTTTTATGTATTATATTTGTGTGAGTTATGTATTTTGAGAATTTGAATTGAAACTTGTATTAAAGGATTTATTTATATATGAGATTTGGATTTGATTTAAATCCCGTGGTGGATTATTATTTTGATATTTATGATTTTATTTCCGCTGCATTAAATACTGTTATTATTATTATTGCATGTTTTATTTTATTTTTTTTTAGGCTTGCTACAGGTTCAGGATTCGAAAGAATTCCCGTTCCTTAGCGCCGGTCATGGCCCCTGTTTTGGGTCGTGACAGTTAAATATTAAGTTTAATTGGTTTTAATATTATTTGAGGTGTAAAAATGATTTTTACAATTTATTTAGTAATTTTAACTAATTAATACTATTTTTTGAAAATTATTTTCAAATTATATATAATATACTATTTTGTAAATAAATGGATTTTTAGTAATTTTTAATATATTTTTGGACTAATTAAGTAATTTAGATTTATAAAATGAAATTTTATTAATATTTGCGGAATTACTAAGAAATATCGGTTTTTATTAATATTATATTATTATTAGGGTTTTTAAGTAATTATCGGTGAAATAATTACTTTTGGTGTTTTAATATTTAAATTGCTATATTTTGATACTTAAAGGACATTTTTGGTATTTAGTGAATTTTAATATATTTCATTGTATTTGGTAGTGAATTGTGGACCTCAGTCAGGGGAATTTTGTAAGATCCCGGATTTTTATATAATTTTAAACTGCATCGGGATATACAATGTTAATAATTTTTATATATATTTATGATTATTTAATGAGTTTGTTATTTATTAAAGTTATTTTTAATTATTTTGAGTCCTTTAGGTAAAATTTTCCCGAGAATTTTATTTTTGGGGAAATTAAAACGTGAATAATTAAATATTAATTATTTTAAGTAGTTTTATGAAATTACATGAGTCCATGCATAATTTTCAAGTGTCAAATAAAATATATATACGTACATGCATTTAAATTAAATTAGGGTTTATTTAATTAAATTAAATTAAATTATATAGTTTTAATATTAATTAATTAAGTGTGTGTATATATGTATATATGTGTATATATATTATTAAAATATGTGTGTGGTGCATATTTATTGTGTGTATTATATTATATATTAAAATAATATAAGTTAGATATATATATACATATATACATATAATATATTAACTAAAATAAAATTTTGAAATATTTACAATCGTGCCATTATCACCTTCTCCTTCCTCCCGATCGCCCCTTCACCAATTCCAGCCACTGTTATGCCATTCTCTAACCATTGGTGTGCCTCCCGGTGTGCCACCTCCCTTACTAGCCATTTCTGACATCCAGAGCATCCATTTCCGGTGAGTTTGGCCGGATTTCTTTAAAGTTGCCGAAAGTTGCCATTGATGTCGTTCATTGACTTTCCAGCCACCGTTTCGAGCCCCACCAGTCTCTATCTCCTCCTTGAGCTCCGGTGAGTGCATTTTCAAGCTTGGTTTCACTTGAAATGGTCTAGATTTCCCTAGGTTTCAATTTTACAATTTTGGCCTATTAGGGTTTTTGATTTTTTTTTTGAGCTTCGATTTGAATGATTCATGCAATCTTCCTTCACAAACATTGATCCTTATAGCTTAATCTAGCTCTGTGAATTTTTGTGGAATTGTTTGGAATTATTTTAATTTTTGTGAATTTTTTATTATTTTATTAATATTTTCTAATTTTCAAAATTTAATTAAATAAATTATGAAATTGTGATTTATGGTGTTTATAGGTGTTAAAATGAATTTTAAAAATCTATTTGTAATTTTTGTGATTTTTATATAATTATTTTGAATTTATTTAGTTTATGTAATTTTTGGAAAATTAGGTTAATTATGTGTTTTATTGAAATTAATTGGTTAATTGAGTATATTTATGGATATTATTGAATTATATGTTGAGAAATTAATTTTTGAGTAATTATGTTATTTTTAATGAATTTTTGAATAATTATAGTGAATTTATATAACTAGGGGTACTTTAATAATTTGATAGTAAATTGGCTAAAAATATAATTAAATTGGTTTTAATAGTTATTTGAGGTATAAAAATGAAATCTACTAATTATTTAGTATTTTTAACTAATTAAAACTATTTTTCATAAATTATTTTCAAATTATATATAATATACTATTTTTCTAAATAAATGAGTTTTTATCGATTTTTAATATATTTTAGGGTTAATTGCATAATTTGGAGTTTTAAAATATATTTTGGTCAATATTTATAAATTATAAAGAATTATCGATTTTGGATAATATTTTATTAAAATTAGGGTTTTTATTTAATTGTCGGTGAAATAATTATTTTCAGCGTTTTAAATATTTGAATTGCTATATTTTGAGTATTAAAGGGTATTTTTGAAATTTTCATGTATTCTGTGTTTATTTCGTGAATTGTGAACCTCGATCGGTAGAATTGTAGTTTGGGAGTCCGATCAAGGGGTTGTGGTTATGTATTTTCGAAGTGTGTTTTCTGTGCAAGATCGGCCCTACTTTTGTAGGGAGATGTCTGTTTTACTGAGGAGACTTTATCAAAATTTTGATAGATTTCTCGTAAAACGTCACAACCGGTCAAAGTCTAATTCTGAATTCTTGATTGAATATGTCTATAGTAATCATAGAAGTATAGAGTTAGAAGTTTATTCTGACAGTTATTTTTATTTTTATTTTTTATCTTTCTAGTTGCGCTGAGACCGAGGCCTAACGGATTAGGCCCATCGAGTTTGTCTCGTGGAGCGCTAACATGTGAGTTATTATACTGTATATATATGCATTGCATATAGGATGCATCACTTAGGGTTTTCCATTTTCATTATATGTTTTTAAAGTGATTTGAATGATAATATTTTTGGTATATCTAGGGTCGTATTTTTATATATATACATATTAAATAATTATGCATGTTGTTCTAATATATGCACATTAAACAATTAGGTTTAGGTTTAATACATTTTAGTAGTATATACATGTTTTAAAATGTACAATTAGTTACAATTATTTTATTGAATGATTAGTATACTTTAGGTATAGTTTTAGTATATTTTAGGTTTATTCTTAAATAATTGCATGCTATATTATAAACTTACACTTAAATTGTTTTTAAGTTTATTTTTGGTATATTTTTAATATATTCCCCAAATAAATGCATGTTTTATTATTTAATTGAAACCTAAAACATTAGTGGTATACTTAGGGTTTAATTGTGATATATGCATGCAAGAAAATTAGGTTATTTTGGTATATTGTGAATCTATGTTATACCTAAACACATATTTAAATGAATTTTTATACATAATTGTTTTATTAAGTGATTGTGCACTGAGGTATATTCTTTGTATATTTAGGTACATTTTTAAGCAAATGCATGATGTATTATTAAAATGCACTTAAATTGTTTTTAACTCTATTAACGGTTTACCTTTAGTATATTTCATATTTTTATTTGATATATATATATATATATACCTGAAATATACTAGGTATATTTTTTGTATATATATATCGTTGATTTTACTATTATGAATATTGTTCCACACTAATAAATTTTAGAATGAATGATTTATTTTAAGTGAAGGATATCAATCAAACATGCTTCCTAGTGGGCAGCACTAGGACCGTGTACATACCGGTACGATAGATAAGGGTTGAGTGAGAATTAATTCTGGTGATTATAATTGATTTGATGGATTTGACTAAGATTAATAGTATGTTAAATAGTGTGATTGTTGTAGCTTGGTTGACCAGGAGTCTCAGGGCCAATCACACTGATAATCAGACTGCTGGAGCTCAGTTGACTTAGTGTATCGGGGCCAGTCTACTATCCATAGTGGAATGAATGATTTATTGGGTTGATTGAGATGTGAGGTGATAGATAGTGTGTGTCACGACCCAAAACAGGGGCCATGACCAGCGCTAGGGAACGGGAATGCTTTCGAATCCGGAACCCGTAGCAAGCCTAAAAATAAAATAAAACACGTAATAATAATAATAATATCAAATGCAGCAGAAATAAAAATCATAAATATCACAATAGTATTTTCACCAACTGGATTTAAGTTAAATCTCATCTCATATATATATAAATCTTTTAATATAAATCCAGTTCACATAATACAATATCTCACATAAATAAAATACATAAAATCCCACAATTTAATTTACAACTATTGTAGTGTCTAGATTATAAAAATAAGACTCAAGTAAGCAGTTTACACAAAGAAGCCGGGGCGGAAGAAATCCGGCGTATAGGCCTGCTACTGAGGTCTGAAGATGTTGACTCTCCTGAAAAATTAGTCAACGGAGGGGAGTCAGACCTCACTGAGTGAATCACTATAATATATACACATGCATACTAAATGACAATGCATACAGTCGTGAGTATATATATAATATGTATATATATACAGGCAATACACACAGATGCAGTAAAATCATTTTATATATTTTTATTTAAAATCATCTTTTATGAAGGATCAAATAGAACCCTATGATATCGAAACCTCAAACAGTGTTAAACAACACTCTAGCCATACAGGCTCACTTAATCCAAAATATATCCACTTAATCCATTTAGACAATAGACTGGCCCCGAGACACTAAGTCAACCGAGCTCTAGCAGTCTGACTGCCAGTATGATTGGCCCCGAGACACTAAGTCAACCGAGCTCTAGCAGTCTGACTGCCAGTATGATTGGCCCCGAGACACTTGGTCAACCGAGCTCCAGCAATCACACCCAAATCACATCACACATCAGATAATCATATTCAATCAATATCCCTATATATATAAATATACTATAATTACTTCAAAAATTCACCAAAAATAGTATAATTATCCAAACTTAATTTTCTCAACATATTTATCAATAATATCAATAATTAAACTCAATTAACCAACTAATTTCAATTAAAAACACAATTAATCCTAATTTCCCAAAATTACATAAACTTCAATAATTCAAAATAAATACATAAAGATTCATAAAAATTCCAAATAAATTTCTATACTTCATTTCAACACCTATATTTATCATAAAACACAATTTCATAATTTATTTAATTAATTTCCGAAAATTAGAAAATAATATTAAAATATTCAAAAATACCCAAAAATCAAAATAATCTCCAAAAATTCCACAAAAATTCATACATGTAGATTAAGCTATTAGGATCAAAATTTGTGAAGGGAGTTTTCATGAATTAATCAATTCCAAGTTCAAAAAAATCAAAAACCCTAATATGGCCGAAATGGAAAATTCAAAACCTAAGCAAATCAAGACCAATTCAGCTTAAACCAAAGCTAGAATCACACTCACCGGAGCTCAAGGAGAAGAAAGAGACCAGAAGTGTCAAAAACGGTGGCTGGAATCATAGTCGACGGCGAGGAGAGGAAGTTTCGACCAAAATGGGGAAAATGGGGTTAGCCGGCGTCGGGGAAGGAGCTTGGGGCGACGAAGCAGCTGGCTGGGGAAGGCGAAGCTGCTGGCGGCACACCGACGATAGGGGAATGGCAGTTGCAGCGATGGTTGGTGATCGGGCACGGGAAGGAAGAAGAGAAGGGAAGAAGAAAAGAAAAGAAAAAGAAAAGGAAAGAAAAAGAAAAAGAAAAAGAAAAATAAAGAAAAATAAAATAAATAAAATAATTTTAATAAAATATTTGAAAAAAATCACACCCACACACTTAATATTTAATATTTTAAAATTTAATATTAATTAAAAATAATTAAATAACAAATAAATAAATAATTAATTAATAAAATATTAGGGTAATATACTAAACCCTAATTAAATAAATAGGTACACATATACATGGTGTTTAGTATTTTAAAAATACGTATGAGTTCATGCAAGTCCAAAAATATATTTAATATAATTAATAATAAATTATTTACGTGAAAATTTTCCCGAAAATGAAAGTTTCGGGAAAATTTTACATAAAGCATTGTAAATAATACACAATAATTAAAATAGGTTTTAAATACATATCAACTCGTAAAAATATCATAATTTATATACGGAAATTATTAACATTGCATATCCCGGTACAGTATAAAAATATTTAAAAACACGGGATATTACAGTCTTCCCCCCTTATAAGAATTCGTCCCCGAATTCCAGAAAACAAGATCAAGAAGGAAAGAGATACGGGTAAGAAGCTCGCATCTCAGCTTCAGTCTCCCATGTATGCTCCTCGACTCTATCGCTACGCCACAGAACCTTGACCATCAGAATCTGCTTCGAATGCAACTGTCGAACTTGGTAATCAACGATCGCCACAGGTTCTTCCACAAACGTCAAGTCTTCACTCACTTCTACACTGTCGGGCTGCAACACGTGAGATGGGTCTAAGATATACTTCCTCAACATCGAGATATGAAATACTGGATGCACCTGTGACATACTCGGAGGCAAATCCAACCGATATGCAACAGTGCCAACTCTCTCCAGAATCTCAAACGGTCCAATATATCTCGGTGCTAACTTACCCTTCATGCCAAATCTCATCACACCCTTCATCGGAGATACCTTCAGAAAAATGAAATCTCCAACCTGAAACTCCACATCTCTGCGCCTAGGATCCGCATAACTCTTCTGTCTACTAACTGTGGTTTCTAATCTTTGCTTAATCAAGGCAACTTTCTCTGCAGCATCCTGAACCATCTCAGGTCCAGTCAAAGCTCTCTCACCAATCTCATCCCAACTCAGAGGGGATCTACACTTCCTTCCATACAACGCCTCGTATGGTGACATGCCAATACTGCTATGGTAGCTGTTATTATATGCAAACTCAACGAGTGACAAATGATCATCCTAGCTACCTCCCAAATCCAAGACACACATCCTTAACATATCTTCCAATGTCTGGATCGTCCTCTCATATTGACCATCTGTTTGCGGATGAAAAGCAGTACTAAAGTCCAACCTAGTGCCATCGCTTCCTGTAACTTCTGCCAAAAATGAGAAGTAAACATTGAACCTCTATCTGACACAATGGACACAGGTACTCCATGAAGGCATACGATATGCTTCACATACAGCTTCGCCAATCTAGCAATAGAATAGGTGGCTTTCACAGGAAAGAAATGTGCAGACTTCATCAATCTTTCTACAATCACCCAGATGGAATCGTATCCATCCTTCGAACGAGGTAAACCGACCACAAAATCCATAGCTATCCTTTCCCACTTCCACTCGGGAATAGGAAGAGGCTGAAGCTTCCCAGAAGGCTTCTGATGTTCGGCTTTCACTTGTTGACACGTCAGACACTTAGCAACATAATCAGTGACATCCTTCTTCAATCCATCCCACCAGTATAAATCTCTGATACTGTGGTACATCTTAGTAACGCCCGGATGAACGCTATAGGCTGTAGAATGTGCTTCCTCTAAAATCTCTTCTCTCAAATCATCCATATCAAGAACACACAATCTACCACTGATCCACAACACACCGTCATCATCGAGTGTGAAATCAATGAACTTCCCTGCTTTAACATTCTCTGCAAGCTCTTCTAGAATAGGATCTCGGCTCTGAGCTGCTTTAATCTTATCCCTTAGTACAGATTGCACTTTAAACTGAGCTAGCAGTCCACCTGATCTACTGATCTTCATCATTAGACCTTGATCCACCAACAGATGCAATTCCTGGATCAATGGTCTCCTCTCAACACTGATATGAGCAAGACTGCCTGAGGACTTCCTACTCAAGGCATCTGCTACAATATTAGCTTTACCCGGATGATATAAGATCTCGCAATCATAATCCTTTAACAGTTCCAACCATCTCCTCTACCTCAAATTTAGATCTCGCAGCTGAAAAATGTACTTAAGGCTCTTGTGATCAGTAAATATCTCACAAGTCACCCCGTACAGATAATGTCTCCAAATCTTCAAAGCAAAGATCACTGTAGCCATCTCAAGATCATGTGTAGGATAGTTCTGCTCATGCTTCTTCAACTGCCTCAAAGCATAGGCTATCACCCTTCCATTCTGCATCAACACACAACCAAGACCAATTCTAGAGGCATCACAGTAAACTGTGAACTTATCCACACTATTAGGCAAAACTAATATTGGTGCTGTGGTCAACTTCTCCTTCAACAACTGAAAACTATTTTCACAAGCTTCTGACCACTCGAATCTGACATTCTTCTGAGTCAAGCGAGTCATAGGGGCTGCAATCCTGGAAAAATCCTGCACAAACCGCCTATAATACCCGGCTAAACCCATAAAACTTCAAATCTCAGTGACAGAAGTCGGTCTAGGCCACTCAGATACTGCCTCAATCTTTTGTGGATCAACCTGGATACCTTCTTTAGACACTACGTGTCCAAGAAAAGAAACACTCTCCATCCAGAAATTACACTTCGAGAATTTAGCATAAAGCTGATAATCTCTCAATGTCTGTAGTATAATCCTCAAATGATATACATGCTCCTCCATACTCTTCGAATATACCAGTATATCATCGATGAAGACTACCACAAACTGATCCACATACGGTCTGAATACCTTATTCATTAGGTCCATAAAAGCTGCTGGTGCATTAGTCAAACGAAAAGACATCACCAGAAACTCATAATGGCCATATCGAGTGCCGAACGCTGTCTTAGGAACATCGGCTTCACTAATCTGCAGCTGATGATAACCTGACCTCAAGTCAACCTTAGAAAAGAACTGTGCACCCTGTAGCTGGTCAAACAAGTCATCTATCCTCGGGAGAGGATACTTGTTCTTCACTGTTACCTTATTCAGTTCTCTGTAGTCAATGCACAGTCTCAGGGTACCATCCTTCTTCTTCACAAACAGGACTGGTGCACCCCAAGGAGAAACACTAGGTCAGATAAAACCCTTATCCAACAACTCTTGCAATTGCTCCTTTAACTCTTTCAACTCTACAGGAGCCATACGATAGGGTGGCATAGATATAGGAGTAGTACCTGGAACCACATCTATACAGAACTCAATCTCTCTATGAGGTGGTAAACCTGGCAACTCCTCGGGAAAAACATCAAGAAACTCACAAGCAACAGGAACATCTGTGAGTGACAACTTCTCCACTGAAGTATCCCTGACCAATGCCAAATATCCCTCACATCCTTTCTTCAATAACTTCTTAGCCGTAATAGCAGAAATAAGATTCTGAGGTGCTGAACTCCTATCACCAATAAACTTAAACTCTCCTTCACCAGGAATTCTGAAAGTCACCTCTTTATTCCTGCAATCTACCACGGCATAGTGCTGAGATAACCAATCCATTCCCAGAATAACATCAAACTCCATCACATCCAACAAAATCAAATCAACAGGTAATTCTCTACCTCCCACGAGAACTGGACAACCAGAAAGAACAATATCGGTGTCCAAGGAATCGCTCAGAGGAGTGGCAATAGACAAAGGAAAAGCCATCCTCGAAGCTTGCCAATAAGATTTAGAAGCAAAAACAGGAGAAATAAATGAATGCGTGGCACCCGGATCAAACAATACCCATGCATCCAGGTAACAAACAGAAACAATACCTGCCACGACTGCATTAGATGCCTGAGCATCCTGCTGAGTGAGATGGAAAACTCTGGCCTAACCTCGACCTCCCTGCTGATTGGTAGAAGCCTGGCCAATACCTCTGGCACCTCCTCTAGTACCTCTACCACGACTCTACTGTGGAACAAGCCGAGTGGAACTTTGATGCTGAGCTGGTGGTAACTGAAATGGCACGGGTGCAGCACTAGCAATCGACTGCTGTGGGAATCATGGAATCTACTGCTGCTGATACCTAGAATAAGGACACGATCTGGCAAAATGTCCTGTCTGCCAGCATCTGAAGCATGTCAGTGGTGTCAGATAACACGATCCCTGATGGACTCTACCGCAAGTCTGAAAAACACTGGTCGTTGATCCAGAACTGCGATAACTACTGCTGCTCGAAGCACCTGACCCAAATCTGAACGATCTACGCTGACCTCCACGGCCATGTCTACTACTCCAATGCACTCGCTGCTGCTATCTCTGACTCTGCTGAGTCGGACCTCGCTGCTGACTACTCGATCCAACATGAAAACTCGAATACGGAGTAGCCTACAATCCACTCGACTGAACTCCTAGCTGGTAGTAATCAAGCATCGCTCCCTACCTAACTAGCCTCAGCTCAATCTCCTTAGCTAACTCAATCACAGACTCGAGAGTAAGGCCTACTGTAGGCATACTAGCAAAAGCAGAACCCAAACTAGTAACATAGGTAGTGATTGCAAAATACTGATCTTGCATCAGATCCTCTGCATATCTACCCAGACGCAGAAACTCTCGGGTATACTCCTCTATTGATCGATCATCGTGAGAAATACTGGTCAGTCGAAGATGATAGCTCATACGAAGCGGCTCTGGATAGAATCTCCTCATAAATCGCTCTCGAAACTGATCCCATGTCATCGTCATCATATAAGGCTAGATCATCTGAATAAACCAATCTAAGGCTGGTCCCTCAATAGACAACTCAACGATCATGATCTGCTGGTACTCGGTATGAGCAGTCCGAGTCCTCGTCTCAATCGCATACAGAAAATCTAACGGATCGAAAGTACCATCAAACGCAATCCCGCCAACTCGAGCATAGAACAAAGCTGCCTCAGGGTCAGACATACCCTGCTGATAGGCAGGCTGAACAGGAGGAACAGGAACATCAAACTTAGGCTCAACAGGCTCCTCGTCTTGTAACTCTCTCTGCCTACGACGACCTGCCACTCCTCGAGGTCTACCTCTGCCACGACCTCTACGTCTAACTGGCTGCTCAGGAGGTAAAACCTCATCCTGAAAAGACTCATCATCCTCGGCCTCAATGACCGGTGGAGCGACATGCGCTCGCCTCCTTATACTGAAAAGACAAACGAAAAGATTCAGACAAAACAGACAACAGAGGAATAACGCTGAAAACTAAGCAAGGAATACTTATCAAGACATACTCGAACCTAATTCACTGCAGTAGTTCAATAGAAAACACAACTCTGAAAATTAGGGCCATAACTCACATAACTAAGCCCTGACACAGAACTCCGCTCTGATACCAACTTTGTCACGAACCAAAACAGGGGCCATGACGGTGCTAGGGAATGGATTCTTTCGAATCTGGAAATCGTAGCAAGCCTAAAAATAAAATAAAACACGCAATAATAATAATAATATCAAATGCAGCAGAAATAAAAATCATAAATATCACAATAGTATTTTCACCAACTGGATTTAAGTTAAATCTCATCTCATATATATATAAATCTTTTAATACAAATCCAGTTCACATAATACAATATCTCACATAAATAAAATACATAAAATCCCATAATTTAATTTACAACTACTGCAGTGTCTAGATTATAAAAATAAGACTCAAGTAAGCAGTTTACACAAAGAAGCCAGGGCGGAAGAAATCCAGCGTATAGGCCTGCTACTGACTCTCCTAAAAAATTAGTCAACGGAGGGGAGTCAGACCTCACTGAGTGAATCACTATAATATATATACATGCATACTAAATGACAATGCATACAATCGTCAGTATATATATAATATGTATATATATACAAGCAATACACACAGATACAGTAAAATCATTTTATATATTTTTATTTAAAATCATCTTTTATGAAGGATCAAATAGAACCCTATAATATCGAAACCTCAAACAGTGTTAGACAACACTCTAGCCATACAGGCTCACTTAATCCAAAATATATCCACTTAATCCATTTAGACAGTAGACTGGCCCCGAGACACTAAGTCAACCGAGCTTCAGCAGTCTGACTGCCAGTGTGATTGGCCCCGAGACACTTGGTCAACCGAGCTCCAACAATCACACCCACATCACATCACACATCAGATAATCATATTCAATCAATATCCCTATATATATAAATATACTATCATTACTTCAAAAATTCACCAAAAATAGTATAATTATCCAAAATTAATTTTATCAACATATTTATCAATAATATCAATAATTAAACTCAATTAACCAAGTAATTTCAATTAAAAACACAATTAACCCTAATTTCCCAAAATTACATAAACTTCAATAATTCAAAATAAATACATAGAAATTCATAAAAATTCCAAATAAATTTCTATAATTCATTTCAACACCTATATTTATCATAAAACACAATTTCATAATTTATTTAATTAATTTCCGAAAATTAGAAAATAATATTAAAATATTAAAAAATACCCAAAAATCAAAATAATCTCCAAAAATTCCATAAAAATTCATAAATGTAGATTAAGCTACTAGGATCAACATTTGTGAAGGGATTTTTCATGAATCAATCAATTCAAAGTTCAAAAAAATCAAAAATCCTAATATGGCCGAAATGGAAAATTCGAAACCTAAGCAAATCAAGACCAATTCAGCTCAAACCAAAGCTAGAATCACACTCATCAGAGATCAAGGAGAAGAAAGAGACTGGTGGTGTCAAAAACGGTGGCCGAAATCGTGGTCGACGGTGAGGAGAGGAAGTTTTGGCCAAAATGGGGAAAATGGGGTTAGCCGACGCCGGGGAAGGAGCTTAGGGCGGCGGAGCAGCTGGCTGGGGAAGGCAGAGCTGCTGCCGGCACACCAACAGTAGGGGAATGGCAGTTGCAGCAGTGGTTGGTGATCGGGCACGGGAAGGAAGAAGAGAAGGGAAGAAGAAAAGAAAAGAAAAGAAAAAGAAAAGGAAAGAAAAAGAAAAGAAAAAGAAAAAGAAAAAGAAAAGAAAATAAATAAAATAATTTTAATAAAATATTTGAAAAAAAATCACACCCACACAGTTAATATTTAATATTTTAAAATTTAATATTAATTAAAAATAATTAAATAACAAATAAACAAATAATTAATTAATAAAATATTAGGGTAATATACTAAACCCTAATTAAATAAATAAGTACACATATACACGGTGTTTAGTATTTTAAAAATATGTATGAGTTCATGCAAGTTCGAAAATATATTTAATATAATTAATAATAAATTATTTACGTGAAAATTTCCCTGAAAATGAAAGTCTCGGGAAAATTTTACGTAAAGCACTGTAAATAATACACAATAATTAAAATAGATTTTAAATACATATCAACTCGTCAAAATATCATAATTTATATACGAAAATTATTAATACTGCATATCCCGGTACAATATAAAAATATTTAAAAACACGGGATATTACAGTGTGATTGTTGGAGCTCGATTGACTAAGTGTCTCGGGGCCAATCACACTGACAGCTGGACTGCTGGAGCTCAGTCGACTTAGTGTCACGGGGCCAGTCTGCTGTCCAGATTGGAATAAGTGTTCCATTTGGAATCAAGTGAGCTTGTATGGCTAGAGTGATGATGGGGTTGTTGAGGTTGCTATTATTAGGGTTCTATGGATCCTTCATGAATTTAATTAAACGTTTTCTACATTTAGTACATTTATAAAAGCAGAGTTTGGCATTTGTGTGAATTGTGTGTGTGTGTGTATATATATATATATATATATATATATAGTATAATAATTCACTCAGTGAGGTCTAACCCCCCTTAATTATTTTTTTCAGGAGATCCTTTATCGTCAGACCTTAGTCGTAGAGTTCCTCGCCGGTGTTCTTCAGTCCCGGCTATTTTATATAATGTATAATCTGAATCTTTGATTTGTATTTTAGAAACTATATTAGTTGTGTTATTATATCTGAGGAGTATTATTTTGTTGTGGATATTTAATATTCTGAGAATTTGTATTTGATTACTATACGAAGATGTATTCATTGAGAAAGATTTGAAGTATTTATATTATATATTGATTCTAAAAATTTTAATTCTATCGTATTTTATTTATTTATTGCATGATTTTATTTTCTAAGGCTTGCTACGGGTTCTGGATTCAATATAATTCCCGTTCCTTAGCGCCGGTCATGACTCCTTATTTGGGTCATAATAAAGTTGGTATCAGAGCCTAGGTTTAGAGATGTGGACCTAGGTTCTCGAGTCATGTTTTCTTTGGAACTACTTGTCACTACCTAAAATAGGGGCCATGACTGGCGCTAGGGAACGAGAATTCTTTCGAATCCGGAACCCGTAGCAAGCCTTAAAATAAAATAAAACATGCAATAATAATAATAATAACATAATTAAAATATTCTGCAGTGGAAATAAGTCATAAATAAAACAAAATAATAATCTGCCAATGATAGTAAATTGAACATCCTTATCTCATATATTAATAATCTTTTAATACAAATCCAATTCAAATCCTTACAATACATAACTCACACAACATATATAATACATAAACTCTATAATTGTATACAACTACTGCAGTGTCTAGATTATAAAATTAAACTCAGATAAGTAGTTTACATAATGAAGCCGGGGCGGAAGAAATCCGGCGTAAGGGTCTGCTATTGAGGTCTGAAGACGATGACTCTCTTGAAAAATAGTCAACGGAGGGGAGTTAGACCTCACTGAGTGAATTGTTATAATATATATACATGCATACTAAATGGCAATGAACACAGTCGATAGTATATATAATAAATATGCATATAGGCAAATACATACAAATGCAGCAAAATCGTTTTTATATATTTTCTGAAAATTACTATTGATGAAGGATCAAATAGAACCCTAGAAAATCGCAACCTCAAATAGTGTTAGAAAACACTCTAGCCATACAGGCTCACTTATTCTAAATAAATTCACTTATTCCATTTGGATAGTAGACTGGCCCCGAGACACTAAGTCAACCGAGCTCCAGCAGTCTGATTGTCAGTGTGATTGGCCCCGAGACACTTGGTCAACCAAACTCCAGCAATCACACTCTCAAATCATATCACACATCAAATCAATCATCAATATCCATAAATAGGTTAGTAATATAGCCTAAATGCTATCAGCGTACTGGTACGTACTCGGTCCCAGTGCTACCCACTAGGTAGCACGTTCTATTGATATCCTTCATTAATATATAAAACATACATTCATAAATAAATGATGCATGAATTTCAATAAAATAGCAACATAAACCATATATATACTAGAAATATACCAAAAGTAAACCAAGTATATTTTGAGTATATATATGTCACATAATTAACCCTAAAGCATGTTAAAAATTGATAAAACTCATTTATTTGGAAAAATCGTATATTATATATATAATTTGACAACAATTTACGAAAAATAGTTTTAACTAATTAAAAATACTAAATAATTTGTAGAAATCATTTTTATACCTTAAATAACTAGTAAAACCAATTTAATTACATTTTTAACCAATTTAGTGTCAAATTACCAAAATACCCCTATATATATAAATTTACTAAAATTAGTGAAAAAAATTCACCAAAAATAATATAATTACTCAAAATTAATTTTCTCTACATATATTTCAATAATATCAATAAATACACTCAATTAACCAATTAATTTCAATTAAACACACATTTAACCCTATTTTTTCAAAATTACATAAACTTAAATAAATTCAAAATAAATATATAAAATTCACAAAAATTACAAATAAATTTCAAAAATGCATTTAAACACTTATAATTACCATAAAATAAAATTTCACAATTTAATTAATTAATTTTTGAAAATTAGAAAATATTAATAAAATAATAAAAAATTCACAAAAATCAAAATAATTCCCAAAAATTCTACAAAAATTCCCACATGTAGATTAAGCTACAAGGATCAAAGTTTGTGAAGGGAGTTTTCATGAATCCACCAAATTGAAGCTCAAAAAAATTCGAAACCCTAAATGGCCGAAATGAAGAAATTGAAACCTAGGAAAATCTAGACCATTTTAAGTGAAACAAATCTTGGAATCACACTCACCGGAGCTCAAGGAGAAGATAGAGACTGGCGGCGTGAAAAATGGTGGCCAAAATCACTGTGATCGATAGTGAGAAGGAGTTTCGGGTTTTCAGCTAAATTGAGCTTCAAACGGCACCAGAGAAGGAAGAGAAGGTGGCGGAGCTGGTTGAAGACGAAGGTGGCACGTCGGGAGGCACACCGACGGTGAAGAAATGGCGTGACAGATGGTGGTGATGGTGGTAGGGCGTCGGGTGATGGAGGAGAGGGGTTGATGGCATTCTTTATAAATTTGATAAACTTTATAAATTTTGTATACATATATATAACTTTAATTATAATAATATATATATTATATTTAAAATAATTGTACACCACATGATTTAAAATGAACAATATATATACATATACACATATATAGTTAATTTATTAATATTAAAACTAAATAATAAAATGAAGGTAATTAATTAAACCCTAATTAATTTTAAACAAATACACATAGATACAATTTATTTTAGCACTTTAAAAATTATATATGGGTTCATGCAAGTTCATAAAACTAGTCAAAATAATTAGTATTAAATTATTTATGTGTCAATTTCCCCGAAAATACAATTCCCGAGAAAATTTTACGTAAATACCTTAAAATAATTAAAAATAGTTAAAATTAACTTTAATAAATATCAAACTCATAAAAATATCATAAATATGTACAAAAATTATTAACACTGCATATCCCAATGCAGTATAAAAATATTTAAAAAATCAGGATATTACAGTCTCCCCTCTTATAAGAATTCGTCCCTGAATTCCAGAAAGAATGATTACAAAAATCAAGGAGGGAAGAGATACGGGTAAGAAGCTCGCATCTCAGCTTCAGTCTCCCATGTATTGTCACGACCCAAAACAGGGGCCATGACCGGCGCTAGGGAACGGGAATTCTTTCGAATCCGGAACCAGTAGCAAGCCTAAAAATAAAATAAATCATGCAATAAGAACAATAACCATATAATATGCAGGGGAAATAAAAATCATAAATATAATAATAACATTTTCATCATTGGATTTAAATCAAATCTCATCTCATATATATAAATCTTTCAGTACAAATCCAGTTTTAATATAATACATCTCTTTAAATAAAATACATGAAATTCCATACTTTAATTCACAACTACTGCAGTGTCTAGATTATAAAAATAAGACTCAAGTAAATAATTTACACAAAGAAGCCGGGGCAGAAGAAATCCGGTGTATAGGCCTGCTACTGAGGTCTGAAGATGTTGACTCTCCTGAAAAATAGTCAACGGAGGGGAGTCAGACCTCACTGAGTGAATTACTATAATATATATACATACACACTAAGTGACAATGCATACAATCAACAGTATATATATATCTAATATATATACAGGCAAATTCACACAGATGCAGAAAAATCATTTTATATGTTTTATTGAAAATCATCGTTTATGAAGGATCACATAGAACCCTAGAATATCGCAACCTCGAAAATAGTGTTAGACAACACTCTAGCCACACAGGCTCACTTAATCCAAAGATATCCACTTAATCCATTTAGACAGTAGACTGGCTCCGAGACACTAAGTCAACCGAGCTCCAGCAGTCTGACTGCCAGTGTGATTGGCCCCGAGACACTTGGTCAACCGAGCTCCAACAATCACACCTCCAAACCATATCTCACACATATCAATAATCACATCAAATCGATATCCACAAATAAGTTAGTATTATAGCCTAAATACTATAGGCGTACCGGTACGTACTCGATCCTAGTGCTGCCCACTAGGTAGCACATTCTATCGATATCCTTCATCATTAATAATATAAAACATTCATTCACAAAAATAAATGATGCATGAAGTTCAATAAAATATCAACATAAACCATATATATACTAAAAATATACCAAAAGTAAACTAGGTATATTTCGAGTATATATATACGTTGAATAATTCCAATATAATACAGAATAAACTAAAATATACCAAAATATACATAAAAGCATTTTTAAGAATAATTTAGTTATACAACATGCATATAGTTGAAAATATACCAAAATATACCAAAAATAAACCTAAGTAATACTTAAATCATTTATGCATATTTTATTAAAATAAAGCATACTTTTCTAAAACATGCATCCTAAAGTATATATATATAGTATAGTAACTCACAAATCAGTGTGCTCCACGAGATGGGTCCGACGGGCCTGGTCCACTAGCCCTCAGTCTCGGCGCAACTAAACAAACAAATAACGACAGACATTAGAATAAACCTAATAGAAATCCTAGAATTCGATCTAGAGTATTAAACACAGAATCGATATCAGGGTTCGACCGAATATCACGTTTTATAAGGATTCTATCAAAAATTCGACAGAACCTCCCTTGTAAAACGGACATCTCTCTACTCAAAAGAGTAGAGCCGACCCTGCAAAGAAATACACTTCGAAAAACAAGTGCAACACAAATCCACAACCCCTCGGTCGGACTCCAAACTACAGTCCACCGACCGGGGTCCACAAACACAAAATAATTCTGATAATACCAAAAATACCCTTAAAACCTAAAAATACATTTTATAGGTAGAAATTACATAATTAACCTTAAAACACTATAAAAACCGATAAAAACTCATTTTATTAGAAAAACCGTATATTATATATATAATTGAAAATAATTCACGAAAAATAGTTTTAATTAGTTAAAAATACCAAATAATTTGTAGAAATCATTTTTATACCTTAAATAACTATTAAAACCAATTAAATTACATTTTTAGCCAATTTAGGGTAAAATTACCAAAATACCCCTATATATAAATATACTAAAACTACTTCAAAAATTCACCAAAAATTATACAATTATCCAAAATTAATTTTCTCAACATATTTATCAATAATACTAATAATTAAAGTCATTTAACCAATTAATTTCAATTAAAAACACATTTAACCTAATTTCCCAAAATTACATAAACTTCAATAATTCAAAATAAATACATAAAAATTCATAAAAATTCAAAATAAATTCCTATAATTCATTTCAACACCTAATTTAACCATGAACCCCAATTTCATAATTTAAATAATTAATTTCCGAAAATTAGAAAATAATATTAAAATATTCAAAAATACCCAAAATCCAAACAATCTCCAAAAATTCCACAAAAATTCATACATGTAGATTAAGCTACTAGGAACAACATTTGTGAAGGGAGTTTTCATGAATCAATCAATTCGAAGCTCAAAAAAAAATCAAAAACCCTAATGTGACCGAATTGAGTTTTAGCTCAAACCTCAAAATCCACTTGATTTCAGGCCGAAAGGAGCTTAGAATTGGAATCACCGAAGCTCAAGGAGTCTATGAAGACCGGCGGTGCACGAAATGGTGGCCCGAATCGTCGTCGACAGCGAGAAGCTCAACTTGCTGCCATGGTGGATTCCGGGCGTTCCAACGGGCTTTCGGTGGCCTGGTCATGTCGGAGAGGAAGAGGAAGGAAGGGGAAGGAGGTTGGCGGCAGCTGATGGCGGCGAGGGGTGGTCCGGCATGCTGGAACGGGAGGCGCAGTGAAGGTAGACGATCGGGAGAGAAGAAGGAGAGGGAGGGGCTAAACGGTAATTTGGCAAATCCTTTTGATTTTTAATGTACATATGTATATATATATATACTTTACACTATATATTAAAATAATATTAAATTACACACATTAAATATACACCACACACATAAAATTTAATATTTTAAAATATAATAATAAATAAAAATAATTAAATAACAATAAATTAATAAACAAATAATAAAATATTAGGGTAATATATATTAAACCCTAATTAAATAAATATTTACACACATAGGCTTTATTTAGTATTTTAAAAATACGTATGAGTTCATGCAAGTCCGAAAATATATTTAAAATAATTAATAATAAATTATTTACGTGAAAATTTCCCCGAAAATGCAAGTCCCGGGAAAATTTTACATAAAGCACTGTAAATAATACACAATAATTAAAATAGGTTTTAAATACATATCAACTCCTGAAAATATCGTAATATATATACAAAAATTATTAACACTATATATCCCGGTACAGTGTAAAAATATTTTAAAAACACGGGATATTACAGTCTTCCCCCCTTATAAGAATTCGTCCCCGAATTCCAAAAAGAAAAGATTACAGGATCAAGAAGGAAAGAGATACGGGTAAGAAGCTCGCATCTCAGATTCAGTCTCCCACGTATGCTCCTTGACTCTATCGCTACACCACAGAACCTTGACCATCGGAATATGCTTCGATCGCAACTGTCAAACTTGATAATCAACGATCGCCACAGGTTCTTCCACAAACGTCAAATCTTCACTCACTTCTACACTGTCAGGTTGCAACACGTGTGAAGGGTCTGAGATATACTTCCTCAACATCGAGATATGAAATACTGGATGCACCTGTGACATACTCGGAGGCAAATCCAACCGATATGCAACAATGCCAACTCTCTCCAGAATCTCAAACGGTCTAATATATCTCGGTGCTAACTTACCCTTCCTACCAAATCTCATCACACCCTTCATCGGAGATACTTTCAGAAAAATAAAATCTCCAACTTGAAACTCCACATCTCTATGCCTAGGATCCGCATAACTCTTCTATCTGCTAACTGCGGTCTCTAATCTGCGCTTAATCACGACGACTTTCTCTGCAGCATCCTGAACCATCTCAGGTCCAGTCAAAGCTCTCTCACCAATCTCATCCCAACTCATAGGGGATCTACACTTCCTTCCATACAACGCCTCATACGGTGCCATACCAATACTGCTATGGTAGCTGTTATTATATACAAACTCAACAAGTGGCAAAGGATCATCCTAGCTACCTCCCAAATCCAGGACACAAATCCTCAACATATCTTCCAATTTCTGGATCATCCTCTCAGACTGGCCATCTGTCTGAGGATGAAAAGTAGTACTGAAATCCAACCTAGTGCCCATCGCTTCCTGCAACTTCTGCCAAAAACGAGAAGTAAACACTGAATGTCTATCTGACACAATGGACACAGGTACTCCATGAAGGCACACAATATGCTTCACATACAACTTCGCCAATCTAGCAACTGAATAGGTGGCTTTCACAGGCAAGAAATGTGCAGACTTCGTCAATCTGTCTATGATCACCCAGATGGAATCGTATCCATCCTTCGAATGAGGTAAACCGACCACAAAATCTATAGCTATCCTTTCCCACTTCCACTCGGGAATAGGAAGAGGCTGAAGCTTCCCAGAAGGCTTCTGATGTTCAGCTTTCACTTGTTGACACGTCAAGCACTTAGCAACATAATCAACGACATCCTTCTTCAGTCCATCCCACCAGTATAGATCTCTGATACTGTGGTACATCTTAGTAATGCCCGGATGAACGCTGTAAACTGTAGAATGTGCTTCCTCTAAAATCTCCTCTCTCAAACTATCCACATCCGGAACACACAATCTACCACTGATCCACAACACACCGTCATCATCGAGTGTGAAATCAGTGAACTTCCTTGCTCGAACATTCTCTGCAAGCTCTTCCAGAATAGGATCTCGGCTCTGAGCTGCTTTAATCCTATCCCTCAGCACAGATCGTACTTTAAACTGAGCTAATAGTCCACCTGATCTACTAATCTTCATCATCAGACCTTGATCCACCAATAGATGCAACTCCTGGATCAATGGTCTTCTCTCAACACCGATGTGAGCAAGACTACCTGAGGACTTCCTACTCAAGGCATCTGCTACCATATTAGCTTTACCCGGATGATATAGAATCTCACAGTCATAATCCTTCAACAGTTCCAACCATCTTCTCTGCCTCAAATTCAAATCTCTCTGCTAAAAAATGTACTTAAGGCTCTTGTGATCAGTAAATATCTCACAAGTCACCCCGTACAGATAATGTCTCCAGATCTTCAACGCAAAGATCACCATAGCCATCTCTAGGTCATGTGTAGGATAGTTCTGCTCATGCTTCTTCAACTACCTCGAAGCATAGGCTATCACCCTTCCATTTGCATCAACACACAACCAAGACCAATTCTAGAGGCATCACAATAAACTATGAACTTATCCACACTATTAGGCAAAGCTAACACTGGCGCTGTGGTCAATTTCTCCTTCAACAACTGAAAACTATTCTCACAAGCTTCTGACCACTCGAATCTAACATTCTTCTAAGCCAAACGAGTCATAAGGGCTACAATTCTGGAAAAATCCTGCACAAACCACCTATAATACCCGACTAAACCTAGAAAACTCTAAATCTCAGTAACAGAAGTTGGTCTAGGCCACTCAAACACTGCTTTAATCTTCTGTGGATCAACCTAAATACCTTCTTTAGACACCATGTGTCCAAGAAAAGAACACTCTCCATCAATAAATCACACTTCAAGAATTTAGCATAAAGTTGATAATCTCTCAGTGTCTGTAGTACAGTCCTCAAATGATATACATGCTCCTCCATACTCCTTGAATAAACCAATAGATCATCGATGAAGACTACCACAAACTGATCCACATACGGTCTAAATACCCTGTTCATTAGGTCCATAAAAGCTACTGGTGCATTAGTCAAACCAAAAGACATCACCAGAAACTCATAGTGGCCATATTGAGTACGGAATACCGTTTTAAGAACATCGGCTTCATTGATCCGTAGCTGATGATAACCTGACCTTAAATTAATCTTGGAAAAGAACTGTGCACCCTGTAGCTGATCAAATAAGTCATCTATCCTCGGGAGAGGATACTTGTTCTTCACTGTCACCTTGTTTAACTCTCTATAGTCAATGTACAGTCTCAGGGTACCATCTTTCTTCTTCACAAATAGGATTGGTGCACCCCAAGGAGAAACACTGGGTCTGATGAAACCCTTATCCAATAACTCTTACAACTACTCCTTCAACTCTTTCTACTCTGCAGGAGCCATTCTGTAGGGTGGCATAGATATAGGAGTAGTACATGGAACCACATCTATATAGAACTCAATCTCTCTGTGAGGTGGTAAACCTGGCAACTCCTCAGGAAAAACATCAGGAAACTCACAGGCAATAGGAACATCTATGAGTGATAACTTCTCCACTGAAGTATCCTTGACCAATGCTAAATACCCCTGACAACCTTTCCTCAGCAACTTCCTAGCCGTAATAGTAGAAATAAGATTCTGAGGTGCTGAACTCCTATCACTCACAAACTTAAATTCTTCTTCACCAGGAATTCTGAAAGTCACCTCTTTATTCTGACAATCGACCAGGACATAGTGCTGAGGTAACCAATCCATACCCAGAATAACATCAAACTCCATCACATCCAACAGAATCAAATCAGCAGATAATTCTCTATCTCCCACGAGAACTAGACAACCAGAAAGAACAATATCGGTCTCCAAAGAATAGCTCAAAGGAGTGGCGACAGACAAAGGAAAAGCCATCCTCGAAGCTTGACAACAAGGCTTGGAAGTAAAAATAGGAGAAACGAACGAATGCATGGCACCTGGATCAAACAGAACCCATGCATCCAGGTAACAGACAGAAATAATACCTGCCACGACTGCATTGGATGCCTGAGCATCCTACTAAGTGAGATGGAAAACTCTGGCCTGTCCTCGTCCTCCCTGCTAATTGGTAGAAACCTGGCCAACACCTCTGGCACCTCTACCACGACCCTGCTGTGGAATAAGCTGAGTGGAACTCTAATGCTGGGCTAGAGGCAACTGAAAAGGAACGGGTACAACACTAGCAATCAACTGCTGTGGAAATCGTGGAATCTGCAGCTGCTGATACCCATAGTAAGGACATGATTTGGCATAATGTCTTGTCTGCTCGCATCTGAAGCACGTCAGTGGTGTCGGGTAACATGGTCCCTAATGGACTCTACCGCAGGTCTGACATACACTGGCAGCTGATCCAGAACTACATCCACTACTGCTGCTCAAAGCACCTGACCCAAATCTGAATGGTCTACGCTGACCTCCACGGCCATGTCTATTGCTCCAATGCACTCACTGTTGCTGCCTCTGACTCTGCTGAGTCGGACCTCTCTGCTGACTACTCGAAGGAACATGAAAACTCGAATATGGAGTAGCCTGCAATCCACTCAACTGAATACCCAGTTGGTAATAATCAGGCATCGCTCCCTACTTAACTAGCCTCAGCTCAATCTCTTTGGCCAACTCAATAACAGACTCTAGAGTAAGGCCCGCTGTAGGCATACCAGCAAATGTTGAACCCAATCCAATGACATAGGTAGTGATTGTGAAATACTGATCTTGCATCAGATCCTCTGCATATCTACCCAGCTGGAGAAACTCTCGGGTGTACTCCTCAACTAATCTATCACTGCGAGATATGCTAGTCAACTAGAGATGATAACTCATACGGAGTGGCTCTGGACAGAATCTCCTCATAGACCGCTATCTGAACTGAGCCTAGGTCAATGTCATCATATAAGGCTGGATCATCTGAATAAACCAATCTAGGGCTTGTCCCTCAACAGAAAGGTCAACAATCATAATCCGCTGGTACTCAGTGTGAGCAGTCCGAGTCCTAGTCTCGATTGTATGCAGAAAATCTAACGGATCAGAAGTCCCATCGAAGGTAATCCTGCCAACCCTGGCATAAAACAGAGCTGCCTCAGGGTCAGACATACCCTGCTAATAGACAGGCTGAACGACCAGAGGTACAAGAATATCCTCATACTCAGGCTTTATAGGCTCCTCATCCTGTATCTCTCTCTGCCTACGGTGACCTACCGCTCCTTGAGTTCTACCTCTGCCACGACCTTTGCATCTAACTGGTGGCTCAGGAGGTAAAACCTCATCCTGAAAGGACTCATCATCCTCGGCCTCAATGATTGGTGGAGCGACATGCGCTCGCCTCCTTATTCTAAAAAGACAAATAGAACGATTCAGACAGAACAGACAATAGAGGAATAATGTAGAAAACTAAAGCAAGGAATGCTTATCAAGACATATTCAAACCTAATTCACTGCAGTAGTTCAAAAGAAAACACAACACTAAAAATTAGGGCCATAACTCACACAACTACGCCCTGACACAAAACTCCGCTCTAATACCAACTTTATCACGACCCAAAACAGGGGCCATGATTGGCGCTAAGGAACATGAATTCTTTCGAATCTGGAACCCGTAGCAAGCCTTAAAATAAAATAAAACATGCAATAATAATAATAATAACATAATTAAAATATTCTACAGCGGAAATAAATCATAAATAAAAATAATAATAATCTGCCAATAATATTAAATCGAACATCCTTATCTCATATATTAATAATCTTTTAATACAAATCCAGTTCAAATCCTTACAATACATAACTCACATAACATATATAATACATAAACTCCATAACTGTATACAACTATTGCAGTGTCTAGATTATAAAATTAAACTCAGATAAGCAGTTTACATAATGAAGCCGGGGCAGAAGAAATCCGGCGTAAGGGTCTGCTACTGAGGTCTGAAGACGATGACTCTCCTGAAAAATAGTTAACGGAGGGGAGTCAAACCTCACTGAGTAAATTGTTATAATATATACATGCATACTAAATGGCAATGCACATAATCAATAGTATATATAATAAATATGTATACAGGCAAATACATACAAATACAGCAAAATCATTTTTATATATTTTTTGAAAATCACTGTTTGTGAAGGATCAAATAGAACCCTAGAAAATCGCAACCTCAAATAGTATTAGACAACACTCTAGCCATACAGGCTCACTTATTCCAAATAAATTCACTTGTTGCATTTGGATAGTAGACTGGCCCCGAGACATTAAGTCAATCGAGGTCTAGCAGTCTAACTGTTAGTGTGATTGGCCCCGAGACACTTGGTCAATCGAGCTCCAGTAATCACACTCTCAAATCATATCACACATCAAATCAATCAATCCAATCAATATCCAAAAATAGGTTAGTAATATAGCCTAAATGCTAACAGTGCACCGGTACGTACTCGGTCCTAGTGTTGCCCACTAGGTAGCATGTTCTATTGATATCCTTCATTAATATATAAAACATACATTCATAAATAAATGATGCATGAATTTCAATAAAATAGCAACATAAACCATATATATACCAGAAATATACCAAAAGTAAACCAGGTATATTTTGAGTATATATATGTCAAATAAATCCAAATTACGAAATTAACCTTAAAACATGTTAAAACCCGATAAAACTCATTTATTTAGAAAAATCGTATATTATATATATTATTTGAAAATAATTTACGAAAAATAGTTTTAATTAGTTAAAAATACTAAATAATTTGTAGAAATCATTTTTATACCTTAAATAACTAGTAAAACCAATTTAATTACATTTTTAACCAATTTAGTGTCAAATTACCAAAATACCCCTATATATAAAAATCTACTAAAATTAGTGAAAAAAATTCACCAAAAATAATATAATTACTCAAAATTAATTTTCTCTACATATATTTCAATAATATCAATAAATACACTCAATTAGCCAATTAATTTCAATTAAACACACAATTAACCCTATTTTTTTCAAAATTACATAAACTTAAATAAATTCAAAATAAATATAGAAAATTCACAAAAATTAAAAATAAATTGTAAAGATGCATTTCACACTTATAATTACCATAAAACACAATTTCACAATTTAATTAATTAATTTTTGAAAATTAGAAAATATTAATAAAATAATAAAAAATTCACAAAAATCAAAATAATTCTCAAAAATTCTACAAAAATTCCCACATGTAGATTAAGCTATAAGGATCAAAGTTTGTGAAGGTATTTTTCATGCATCAACCAAATTCAAGCTCAAAAAAATTTGAAACCCTAAATGGCCGAAATGAAGAAATTGAAACCTAGGAAAATCTAGACCATTTTAAGTGAAACAAATCTTGGAATCACACTCACCGGAGCTCAAGGAGAAGATAGAGACCAACGGTGTGAAAAATGGTGGTCGAAATCGCTGTGATCGACTGTGAGAAGGAGTTTTGGGTTTTCGACTAAATTTAGCTTCAAACGGCGTCAGAGAAGGAAGAGAAGGCAGTGGAGCTAGCTGAGGACAAAGGTGGCACGTCAGGAGGCACACCGATGGTGAAGAAACGGCGTGACAGATAGTGGTGATGGTGGTAGGGCGTCGGGTGATAGAGGAGAGGGGTTGATGGCATTCTTTGTAAATTTGATAAACTTTATGAATTTTGTATATATATATATATATATCTTTAACTTTAATTATAATAATATATATATTATATTCAAAATAATTGTACACCGTATGATTTAAAATGAACAATATATATACATATACACATGTACACATATATAGTTAATTTATTAATATTAAAACTAAATAATAAAATTAAGGTAATTAATTAAACCCTAATTAATTTTAAACAAATATACATAGATACAATTTATTTTAGCACTTTAAAAATTATATATGGGTTCATGCAAGTTCGTAAAACTAGTCAAAATAATTAGTATTAAATTATTTATGTGTCAATTTCCCCGAAAATACATTTCCGGGAAAATTTTACGTAAATACCTTAAAATAATTAAAAATAGTTAAAATTAACTTTGAAAAATATCAAACTCATAAAAATATCATAAATATGTACAAAAATTATTAGCACTGCATATCCCGATGCAATATAAAAATATTTAAAAACTCGAGATATTACACTACTGCAGTTTAATTAGGTTCGGTCATGTCTTTGAAATGTCTTCCTTGCATTAAGAATTCTGCATAACCATTAGGGTGTCTAATGATATTTGTGATTGTTTGAACTATTTGTTTGTTTTTTCTCATTGTTAATTGCCTTGAGCGTGAGTCGCTCCATCGATCGATGAGATCGATGATAGTTGATCTTCTGAGCATGAGGTTCTCCCCCCTATGCAGCCTATTAGGCATAGGGGGAGAGATGGACTTAGAAGGCCTGATGATCGCTGTTAACAGTGAGAACAACTGAATGAGGAGCTGGTGGCTTAGCATTGCGATGATGTTGCTCCTGCAACAGGAGATTCGCAAGGTGCAATGTCGATACCTTCGATCATACAACAGATGTAATTTATTTTTTAGTTAAGAACTTGAGATATGTCAATTCTGTGTATATTCCATATTCTGAATTCTATTGATTTCCATATCTTTTCAGCACAATGAATCTGAATTATTTCTTCTACAGAGACAATATTGATGATCAGTCTTTTTAAGTTCAAGTTGTGGTTATAGTTTCAGCCCTACTACACCTATCTAGTATAGGGGTAGGTTAGAGACAACTGTAACTCAAGGGTCAAGGTAGTCATTATAAGCAGTACTGGCATTCCTTTTGGACTTGAACTTGCAACAATTGTGGTGACGATAGTTGAGATTTTTGAGAGCTTGTGGGCATTTAGCCAAGTTGATAATTGTTTGAATATGCTTTGACGAAGGAATGAGAAAAAATTTCTAATGAAGATGAAACACTCTTGTACTCTTTATGACAAGCTGTCTGTTTTGACTACAACATATAACTTGAGTTAAAGAGGGATTTCTAAGATACTTCCATCCATTTTCAAGAAGGAATAATTAACTGTGGCTGTTACTGCTCAGAGTAAGAAAAGACTAGTCGAATTATGTGTTACAGGATTAAGTTTAATATATTGGCATCTGAACTGAGAATTGAGATTCAGAGAGTTATTATGAATTCAGTCTTTTGGGTGTAATTGATCTTAATGAGATGTGAAAGGGTTGTCAAAAATATCTAGCTGTAGTCGAGTATACTTCAGTGGAGAAGTTGTCTCTCCCAGTTGTATCAATTGCTGATGAGTTACTAGGTTTACCACCTCACAGAGATTGAATTCTGTATCGATGTGGTTCCTGATATAACTCCTATTTCAACTTAGCCCTGTAGAATGACTCTTGCAGAGCTATAGGAGCAATTGCAAGATCTGTATGACCAGGGTTTTGTCAGACCTTGTGTTTCTCCTTGGGGTGCACTAGTCCTATTGTGAAGAAGAAAGATGGTAGCCTGAGACTGTGCATTGACTGTAGACAGCTGAACAGGGTGATAGTGAAGGACAAGTATCCTCTTCCAAGGATAGATAACCTGTCTGATCAGCTACAGGTTGCACAGTTCTTTTCAAAAATTGATTTGAAGTCAGGTTATTATTAGTTATGGATCAGTTTGTAGTAGTCTTCATTAATGATATACGAGTGTATTCGAAGTGAATGAAAGAGCACGTGTATCACTTAAGGATCATACTACAGACACTAAGAGAATGTTAGCTTTATGTTGAATTCAGGAAGTATGATCATTGGGTAGAGAGTATTGTTTTTCTTAGAAGTGTGGCGTTTAAAGATAGTATTCAAGTTGATCCACAAAAGATCAAAGCAGTATCCGAGCGGCCCATACTGACTAAATCTATTGAGATATGTAATTTTCTGGGTTTAACTGGGTATCATAGGAAATTTGAATAGAATTCTCTAGAATTGCAGCTCCTATGACCCACATAACTCAAAAGAATGTGAAGTTTGTGTGAACAAATGTTTGTTAGAACAGTTTTCAAGTGTTGAAGAAGACCATTGATCTAAAGGGTTACGTGAACTTTAGAGGATAAGACCTGATATCATTATAGCATTTCATCATATCATCATAGCATCTTATTACAGCATTTCATCACGACATTTCATTCTAGCTTTTCATCATAACATTTCATTATACCATTTCATCATGACATTCTCATAACATATCATCATGGCATTTCACTATAGAATGGTCTGCTGATAGGAGATGCACAAGTTAATGATACAGGGTTAATGTTGTAATCTGAGAAAGGGATTCTATATAAGCTGTGGAAATGAACTTGTAGTATACATCCAGATGTTACCAAAAAGTATCACATTATTCTGAATCAGTACTAGTGGGTTGGATTGAAGAAGGATGTGACTGATTGTATTTCTAAGTGTTTAATTTGCCAGCCAGTGAAAGCTGAACATCAGAAGTCTTCTAGGAAGTTTCGATCTCTTTTGAACTTTGGGTGGAAATAAGAGAGAATTGTTATGATTTTTGTGGTTGGTTACTTCATTCGAAGGGTGAATATAATTCCATCTAAGTGACTGTAGACAAATTGACCAAGTCAGCTAATTTTTTGCCAGTGGAAGCCACTTATTTATTAGCTAAGTTGGTTAAGCTGCACATGAAGCATATTGTGTGCCTGCATGGACTACCTGTGTCCATTGTATATGGTAAAGGTATAGTGTTTACCTCTCAATTTTGGCAGAGATTGCAGAGAGTAATAGACACCTGGTTGAATTTCAATACTACTTTTCATCCTTAGACAGATGTCAGTTTGAGAGGATGATCCAGACACTAAATGATATGTTAATGAAGTGTGTTTTGGATCTGGGAGGTAGTTAGGTTAATTATATGCTACTTGTAGAATTCACTTATAATAACAACTACCATAGCAGTATTGGAATGACACCACCTGAGGCTTTTATTGAAAGAAGTCTTAACTAGATATGAGATAGTTTAGAATGCAGCAAAGAAAGTTACTATGATCATAAAAGTGATGCGGATCCTAAATGCAGAGATATGGAGTTTCAGATTGAAGACTGAAATTCTGAAGGTGTCTTTGAAGAATGATGTGAGAAGATTTTGTAAGATTGCATATTGGTTGGCTTTGCCTCCAAATCCATTTCATGTGCATCCAGTGTTCCATGTCTCGATTTTGAAAGAGTGTATTTTGGACACTTCACACATATTGCAGTCGGACAATATATAACTGAATGAAGATCTAAAGTTGAGAAATGAGCTTCTTACCCATATCTCTTCCCTTCTTGATCTTGTAATTATTCTTTTTTTGGAATTCGGGGACGAATTTTTGTAAGGGGGGAAGACTGTAATATCTCAAATTTTTATATAATTTTAAACTGCATCGGGATATGCAGTGTTAATAATTTTTATATATATTTATGATTATTTAATGAGTTTGTTATTTATAAAAGTTATTTTTAATTATTTTGAGTCCTTTACGTAAAATTTTCCTGGGAATTTTATTTTCGGGGAAATTAAAATGTGAATAATTAAATATTAATTATTTTAAGTAGTTTTATGAAATTGCATGAGTCCATGCATAATTTTTAAGTGTTAAATAAAATATATATACCTACAGGCATTTAAATTAAATTAGGGTTTATTTAATTAAATTAAATTATATTATATAGTTTTAATATTAATTAATTAAGTGTGTGTATATATGTATATATGTGTATATATATTATTAAAATATGTGTATGGTGCATATTTATTGTGTGTATTATATTATATATTAAAATAATATAAGTTAGATATATATATACATATATACATATAATATATTAACTAAAATAAAAGTTTGAAATATTTACAATCGTGCCATTATCACCTTCTCCTTCCTCCCGATTGCCCCTTCACCGATTCCAGCCACTGCTACGCCATTCTCTTCCCGTCGGTGTGCCTCCTGGTGTGCCACCTCCATTGCCAGCCATTTCCGACATCCAGAGCATCCATTTCCGGTGAGTTTGGTTGGATTTCTTTAAAGTTGTCGAAAATTGCCATTGATGTCGTTCATCGACTTTCCGGTCACCGTTTCGAGCCCCACCAGTCTCTATCTCCTCCTTGAGCTCCGGTGAGTGCATTTCCAAGCTTTTTTTCACTTGAAATGGTCTAGATTTCCCTAGGTTTTGATTTTACAATTTTAGCCTACTAGTTTTGATTTTTTTAGCTTCGATTTAAATGATTCATGCAATCTTCCTTCACAAAAATTGATCCTTGTAGCTTAATCTAGCTCTGTGAATTTTTGTGGAATTTTTTGGAATTATTTTGATTTTTGTGAATTTTTTATTATTTTATTAATATTTTCTAATTTTCAAAATTTAATTAAATAAATTATGAAATTGTGATTTATGGTGTTTATAGGTGTTAAAATGAATTTTAGAAATTTATTTGTAATTTTTATGATTTTTATATAATTATTTTGAATTTATTTAGTTTATGTAATTTTTGGAAAATTAGGTTAATTATGTGTTTTATTGAAATTAATTATTTAATTGAGAATATTTATGGATATTATTGAATTATATGTCGAGAAATTAATTTTTGAGCAATTATATTATTTTTAATGAATTTTTGAATAATTATAGTGAATTTATATAACTAGGGGTATTTTGGTAATTTGATAGTAAATTGGCTAAAAATATAATTAAATTGGTTTTAATAGTTATTTGAGGTATAAAAATGATTTCTACAAATTATTTAGTATTTTTAACTAATTAAAACTATTTTTCGTAAATTATTTTCAAATTATATATAATATACTATTTTTCTAAATAAATGAGTTTTTATTCGTTTTTAATATGTTTTAGGGTTAATTGCGTAATTTGGAGTTTTAAAATATATTTTGGTCAATATTTATAAATTATAAAGAATTATCAATTTTTTATAATATTTTATTAAAATTAGGGTTTTATGTAATTGTCGGTGAAATAATTATTTTCAGCGTTTTAAATATTTGAATTGCTATATTTTGAGTATTAAAGGGTATTTTTGGTCTTTTTGGAATTTTCATGTATTATGTGTTTATTTCATGAATTGTGAACCTCGGTCGGTAGAATTGTAGTTTGGGAGTCCGACTGAGGGTTTGTGGTTGTGTATTTTCGAAGTGTGTTTTCTGTGTAGAATTGGCCCTACTTTTGTAGGGAAATGTCCATTTTACTGAGCAGACTCTATCGAAATTTTGATAGATTTATCATAAAATGTGACAATCGGTCCAAGTCTAATACTGAATTATTGAATGAATCTGTCTATATTAATCCTAGAAGTATAGAGTTAGAAGTTTATTTTGACGGCTATTTTTATTTTTATTTTTTATCTTTCTAGCTGCGCCGAGACCGAGGCCTAACAGATCAGGCCCGTCGAGTTTGTCTCATGGAGCGCTAACATGTGAGTTATTATACTGTATATATATGCATTGCATATAGGATGCATCACCTAGGGTTTTCTATTTTCATTATATGTTTTTAAAGTGATTTGAATGATAATATTTTTGGTATATCTAGGGTCGTATTTTTGTATATATGCATATTAAATAATTATGCATGTTGTTCTGATATATGCACATTAAACAATTAGGTTTAGGTTTAATACATTTTAGTAGTATATACATGTTTTCAAATGTACAATTAATCACAATTATTTTATTGAATGACTAGTATACTTTAGGTATAGTTTCAGTATATTTTAGGTTTATTCTTAAATACTTGCATGCTATATTATAAACCTACACTTAAATTGTTTTTAAGTTTATTTTTGGTATATTTTTGATATATTCCCCAAATAAATGCATGTTTTATTATTAATTGAAACCTAAAACATTAGTGGTATACTTAGGGTTTAATTGTGATATATGCATGCTAGAAAATTAGGTTATTTTGGCATATTGTGAATCTATGTTAAACCTAAACACATATTTAAATGAATTTTTATACATAATTGTTTTATTAAGTGATTTGTGCACTTAGGTATATTCTTTGTATATTTAGGTACATTTTTAAGCAAATGCATGATGTATTATTAAAATGCACTTAAATTATTTTTAACTCTATTAACGGTTTACCTTTAGTATATTTCATATTTTTATTTGATATATATATATATATACCAAAAATATACTGGGTATATTTTAGGTATATTTTTTGTATATATATATGGTTGATTTTACTATTATGAATATTATTCCACACTAATAAATTTCAGAATGAATGATTTATTTTAAGTGAAGGATATCAATAGAACGTGCTTCCTAGTGGGCAGCACTAGGATGGTGTACGTACTGGTGCGATAGATAAGGGTTGAGTGAGAATTAATTGTGGTGATTATAATTGATTTGATGGATTTGACTAAGATTAATGGTATGTTAAATAGTATGATTGTTGTAGCTCGGTTGACCAAGAGTCTCAGGGCCAATCACACTGACAGTCAGACTGTTGGAGCTCGGTTGACTTAGTGTCTCAGGGCCAGTCTACTGTCCATAGTGGAATGAATGATCTATTGGGTTGATTAAGATGTGAGGTGATAGATAGTGTGATTGCTAGAGCTCGATTGACTAAGTGTCTCGGGGCCAATCACACTGACAGCCAGACTGCTGGAGCTCGGTCAACTTAGTGTCTTGGGGCCAGTCTGTTGTCCATATTGGAATACGTGTTCTATTTGGAATCAAGTGAGCCTGTATGGCTAGAGTGATGATGGGGTTGTTGAGGTTGCTATTATTAGGGTTCTATGGATCCTTCATGAATTTAATTAAATGTTTTCTACATTTAGTACATTTATAAAAGCAAAGTTTGGTATTCGTGTGAATTGTGTGTATGTACAGATATATATATAATAATGCCTGATTGTTATGGTTTAGATTGCATGTATATATAGTATAATAATTCACTCAGTGAGGTCTGACTGTCATGACCTAAAACAGGGGCCATGACCGGCGCTAGGGAATGGGAATTCTTTCGAATCCGGAACCCGTAGCAAGCCTAAAAATAAAATAAAACACGCAATAATAATAATAATATCAAATGCAGTGGAAATAAAAATCATAAATGTCACAATAGTATTTTCACCAACTGGATTTAAGTTAAATCTCATCTCATATATATATAAATCTTTTAATACAAATCCAGTTCACATAATACAATATCTCACATAAATAAAATACATAAAATCCCACAATTAATTTACAACTACTGCAGTATCTAGATTATAAAAAATAAGACTCAAGTAAGCAGTTTACACAAAGAAGCCAGGGCGGAAGAAATCCGGCGTATAGGCCTGCTACTGAGGTCTGAAGATGTTGACTCTCCTGAAAAATTAGTCAACGGAGGGGAGTCAGACCTCACTGAGTGAATCACTATAATATATATACATGCATACTAAATGACAATGCATACAGTCGTGAGTATATATATAATATGTATATATATACAGGCAATACACACAGATGCAGTAAAATCATTTTCATCTTTTATGAAGGATCAAATAGAACCCTATGATATCGAAACCTCAAACAGTGTTAGGCAACACTCTACCCATACAGGCTCACTTAATCCAAAATATATCCACTTAATCCATTTAGATAGTAGACTGGCCCCGAGACACTAATTCAACCGAGCTCCAGCAGTCTGACTGCCAGTGTGATTGGCCCCGAGACACTTGGTCAACCGAGCTCCAGCAATCACACCCAAATCACATCACACATCAGATAATCATATTCAATCAATATCCATAAATGGTTAGTAATATAGCCTAAATACTATAGGCGTACCAGTACGTACTCGGTCCTAGTGCTGCCCACTAGGTAGCACATTCTATTGATATCCTTCATTAATAAATATAAAACATTCATTCACAAATAAATGATGCATGAATTTGAAATAAATAGTAACATAAACCATATATATACTGGAAATATAACAAAAGTAAACCAGGTATATTTCGAGTATATATACGTTAAATAAATCCAATAAAATTATAAATTAAGCTAGAAATATATTTAAAAACATTTAAATATAATCTATTAATAAAACATGCATATAATTTAGTATATACCAAAAGTAAACCAAAAATAAACTAAGGATATACTTAAATACAAATCACATTATTTATGCATTTTAATCAAAATAAAACATATATTTCTAAATCATGCATCTTAAAGCATATATATATAGTATAGTAACTGACACTAGTGCGCTCCTCGAGATGGGTCCGACGGGCCTGGTCCACTAGCCCTCGGTCTCAGCGCAACTAAACAAACAATAAATAACCGACATTAGAATAAACCTAATAGAAAATCCTAGAATTCGATTTAGAGTATTAAACACAGAATTGAGATTAGGGTTCGACCGGACATCACATTTTACGAGAATTCTACCAAAAATTCAACAGAACCTCCCCTGTAAAATGGACATCTCTCTACTCAAAGAGTAGAGCCGACCCTGCAAAGAAACACACTTCAAAAAATAAGCTCAACACTCAACCACAACCCCTAGGTCAGACTCCAAATTACAGTCTACCGACCGGGGTCCACAAACACAGAATAATTTCAGAAATACCAAAAATACCCTTATAACATAGAAATTCATTTTATAAGTAAAAATTACATAATTAACCTTAAAACACATTAAAAACCGATAAAAACTCATTTTATTAGAAAAACTGTATATTATACATATAATTGAAAATAATTCACGAAAAATAGTTTTAATTAGTTAAAAATACTAAATAATTTGTAGAAATAATTTTTATACCTTAAATAACTATTAAAACCAATTTAATTACATTTTTAATCAATTTTGTGTAAAATTACCAAAATACCCCTATATATATAAATATACTATAATTACTTCAAAAATTCACCAAAAATAGTATAATTATCCAAAATTAATTTTCTCAACATATTTATCAATAATATCAATAATTAAACTCAATTAACCAACTAATTTCAATTAAAAACACAATTAACCCTAATTTTCCAAAATTACATAAACTTCAATAATTCAAAATAAATACATAGAAATTCATAAAAATTCCAAATAAATTTATATAATTCATTTCAACACCTATATTTATCATAAAACACAATTTCATAATTTATTTAATTAATTTCCGAAAATTAGAAAATAATATTAAAATATTCAAAAATACCCAAAAATCAAAATAATCTCCAAAAATTCCAAAAAAATTCATACATGTAGATTAAGCTACTAGGATCAACATTTATGAAGGGAGTTTTCATGTATCAATCAATTCAAAGTTCAAAAAAATCAAAAACCCTAATATGGCCGAAATGGAAAATTTGAAACCTAAGCAAATCAAGACCAATTCAGCTCAAACCAAAGCTAGAATCACACTCACTAGAGCTCAAAGAGAAGAAAGAGACCGACAGTGTTGAAAACAGTGGTCGACGGCGAGGAGAGGAAGTTTCGGCCAAAATGGGGAAAATGGGGTTAGCCGGTGCCGGGGAAGGAGCTTGGGGCGGCGGAGCTGCTGGTGGCACACCGACGGTAGGGGAACGACAGTTGCAGCGGTGGTTGGTGATCGGGCACGGGAAGGAAGAAGAGAAGGGAAGAAGAAAAGAAAAGAAAAAGGAAAAGAAAAAGGAAAAGAAAAAGAAAAAGGAAAAAAGAAAAAGAAAATAAATAAAATAAAAAAAATAATTTCAATAAAATATTTGAAAAAAATCACACCCACACACTTAATATTTAATATTTTAAAATTTAATATTAATTAAAAATAATTAAATAATAAATAAATAATTAATTAATTAATAAAATATTAGGGTAATATACTAAACCCTAATTAAATAAATAGGTACACATATACACGGTGTTTAGTATTTTAAAAATACGTATGAGTTCATGCAAGTCCAAAAATATATTTAATATAATTAATAATAAATTATTTACGTGAAAATTTCCCCGAAAATGAAAGTCTCGGGAAAATTTTACGTAAAGCACTGTAAATAATACACAATAATTAAAATAGGTTTTAAATACATATCAACTCGTAAAAATATCATAATTTATATACGAAAATTATTAACACTGCATATCCCGGTACAGTATAAAAATATTTAAAAACACGGGATATTACAGTCTTCCCCCCTTATAAGAATTTGTCCCCGAATTCCAGAAAACAAGATCAAGAAGGAAAGAGATACGGGTAAGAAGCTCGCATCTTAGCTTCAGTCTCCCATGTATGCTCCTCGACTCTGTCGCTACGCCACAGAACCTTGACCATCGGAATCTGCTTCGAACGCAACTGTCGAACTTGATAATCAACGATCGCCACAGGTTCTTCCACAAACGTCAAGTCTTCACTCACTTCTACACTGTCGGGCTGCAACACATGAGATGGGTCTGAGATATACTTCCTTAACATCGAGATATGAAATACTGGATGTACCTGTGACATACTCGGAGGCAAATCCAACCGATACGCAACAGTGCTAACTCTCTCCAGAATCTCAAACGGTCTAATATATCTCGGTGCTAACTTACCCTTCTTGCCAAATCTCATCACACCCTTCATCGGAGATACCTTCAGAAAAATGAAATCTCCAACCTGAAACTCCACATCTTTGCGCCTAGGATCCGCATAACTCTTTTGTCTACTAACTGCGGTCTCTAATCTTCGCTTAATCAAGGCAACTTTCTCTGCAGCATCCTGAACCATCTCAGGTCCAGTCAAAGCTCTCTCACCAATCTGATCCCAACTCATAGGGGATCTACACTTCCTTCCATACAACGCCTCGTATGGTGCCATACCAATACTGCTATGGTAGTTGTTATTATATGCAAACTCAACGAGTGGCAAATGATCATCCCAACTACCTCCCAAATCCAAGACACACATCCTCAACATATCTTCCAGTGTCTGGATCATCCTCTCATATTGACCATCTATTTGCGGATGAAAAGTAGTACTGAAGTCCAACCTAGTGCCCATCGTTTCCTGTAACTTCTACCAAAAATGAGAAGTAAACACTGAACCTCTATCTGACACAATGGACACAGGTACTCCATGAAGGCTTACGATATGCTTCACATACAGCTTCGCCAATCTAGCAACAGAATAGGTGGCTTTCACAGGCAAGAAATGTGCAAACTTTGTCAATCTTTCTACAATCACCCAGATGGAATCGTATCCATCCTTCGAACGAGGTAAACCGACCACAAAATCCATAGCTATCCTTTCCCACTTCCACTCGGGAATAGGAAGAGGCTGAAGCTTCCCAGAAGACTTCTGATGTTCGGCTTTCACTTGTTGACACATCAAACACTTAACAACATAATCAGCGACATCCTTCTTCAATCCATCCCACCAGTATAAATCTCTGATACTGTGGTACATCTTAGTAACGCCCGGATGAACGCTATAGGCTGTAGAATGTGCTTCCTCTAAAATCTCTTCTCTCAAATCATCCACATCAGGAACACACAATCTACCACTGATCCACAACACACCGTCATCATCGAGTGTGAAATCTGTGAACTTCCCTGCTCTGACATTCTCTGCAAGCTCTTCTAGAATAGGATCTCAGCTCTGAGCTGCTTTAATCCTATCCCTCAGTACAGATCGCACTTTAAACTGAGCTAGTAGTCCACCTGATCTACTGATCTTCATCATCAGACCTTGATCCACCAACAGATGCAATTCCTCGATCAATGGTCTCCTCTCAACACTGATGTGAGCAAGACTGCCTCAGGACTTCCTACTCAAGGCATCTGCTACAACATTAGCTTTAACCTGATGATATAAGATCTCGCAATCATAATCCTTTAACAGTTCCAACCATCTCCTCTGCCTCAAATTCAGATCTCACTGCTGAAAAATGTACTTAAGGCTCTTGTGATCAGTAAATATCTCACAAGTCACCCCGTACAGATAATGTCTCCAAATCTTCAAAGCAAAGATCACTGCAACCATCTGAAGATCATATGTAGGATAGTTCTGCTCATGCTTCTTCAACTGCCTCAAAGCATAGGCTATCACCCTTCCATTCTGCATCAACACACAATCAAGACCAATTCTAGAGGCTTCACAGTAAACTGTGAACTTATCCACACTATTAGGCAAAGCTAACACTAGTGCTGTGGTCAACTTCTCCTTCAATAACTGGAAACTATTCTCATAAGCTTCTGACCACTCGAATCTAACATTCTTCTGAGTCAAGTGAGTCATAGGGGCTGCAATCCTGGAAAAATCCTGCACAAACTGCCTATAATACCCGGCTAAACCCAAAAAACTTCAAATCTTAATGACAGAAGTCGGTCTAGACCACTCAGATACTGCCTCAATCTTCTGTGGATCAACCTGGATACCTTATTTAGACACTACGTGTCCAAGAAAAGAAACACTCTCCATCCAGAAATCACACTTCGAGAATTTAGCATAAAGCTGATGATCTCTCAATGTCTATAGTACAATCCTCAAATGATATACATGCTCCTCCATACTCCTCAAATATACCAGTATATCATCGATGAAGACTACCACAAACTGATCCACATACGGTCTGAACACCCTATTCATCAAATCCATAAAAGCTGCTGGTGCATTAGTCAAACCAAAAGACATCACCAGAAACTCATAATGGCCATATCGAGTGCAGAATGCTATCTTAGGAACATCGGCTTCACTAATCCGTAGCTGATGATAACCCGACCTCAAGTCAACCTTAGAAAAGAACTGTGCACCCTGTAGTTGGTCAAACAAGTCATCTATCCTCGGGAGAGGATACTTCTTCTTCACTGTTACCTTATTCAGTTCTCTGTAGTCAATGCACAGTCTCAGGGTACCATCCTTCTTCTTCACAAACAGGACTGGTGCACCCCCAAGGAGAAACACTAGGTCTGATAAAATCCTTATCCAACAACTCTTACAATTGCTCCTTCAACTCTTTCAACTCTGCAGGAGCCATACGATAGGGTGGCATAGATATAGGAGTAGTACCTGGAACCACATCTATACAGAACTCAATCTCTCTATAAGGTGGTAAACCTGGCAACTCCTCGAGAAAAACATCAGGAAACTCACAAGCAACAGGAACATCTGTGAGTGACAACTTCTCCACTGAAGTATCCCTGACCAATGCCAAATATCCCTGACATCCTTTCTTCAACAACTTCCTAGCCATAATAGCAGAAATAAGATTCTGAGGTGCTGAACTCCTATCACCAACAAACTTAAACTCTACTTCACCAGGAATTCTAAAAGTCACCTCTTTATTCCTGCAATCTACCACGGCATAGTGCTGAGATAACCAATCCATTCCCTAAATAACATCAAACTCCATCACATCCAACAAAATCAAATCAGCGGGTAATTCTCTACCTCCCACGAGAACTGGACAACCAGAAAGAACAATATCGGTGTCCAAGGAATCGCTCAAAGGAGTGGCAACAGACAAAGGAAAAGCCATCCTCGAAGCTTGCCAACAAGATTTAGAAGCAAAAATAGGAGAAACAAACGAATGTGTGGCACCCAGATCAAACAAAACCCATGCATCCAGGTAACAAACAGAAACAATACCTGCCATGACTGCATTAGATGCCTGAGCATCCTGTTGAGTGAGATGGAAAACTCTGGCCTGACCTCGACCTCCCTGTTGATTGGTAGAAGCCTGACCAACACCTCTGGCACCTCCTCTAGTACCTCTACCATGACTCTGCTGTGGAACAAGCTGAGTGGAACTCTGATGCTGAGTTAGTGGTAACTGAAATGGCACGGGTGCAGCACTAGCAATCGACTACTGTGGGAATCGTAGAATATGCTGCTACTGATACCCGAAATAAGGACACGATCTAGCAAAATGTCCTGTCTGCCCGCATCTGAAGCATGTCAGTGGTGTCAAATAACACGGTCCCTGATGGACTCTACCGTAAGTCTGACAAACACTGGCTGCTAATCCAGAACTGCAACCACTGCTGCCACTCGAAGCACCTGACCCAAATCTGAACGATCTACGCTGACCTCCACGGCCATGTCTACTGCTCTGATGCACTCGCTGCTGTCTGTCTCTGACTCTGCTGAGTCGGACCTCGCTGCTGACTACTCGAACCAACATGAAAACTAGAGTACGGAGTAGCCTGCAATCCACTCGACTGAACTCCCAGCTGGTAATAATCAGGCATCGCTCCCTGCCTAACTAGCCTCAGCTCAAACTCCTTGGCTAACTCAATCACAGACTCGAGAGTAAGGCCTACTGTAGGCATACCAGCAAAAGCAGAACCCAAACCAGTAACGTAGGTAGTGACTGTGAAATACTGATCTCGCATCAGATCCTCAGCATATCTACCCAGATGGAGAAACTCTCGGGTGTACTCCTCTACAGATTGATCTCCATGAGAAATATTGGTCAATCGAAGACGACAGCTCATATGAAGAGGCTCTGGATAGAATCTCCTCATAAATCGCTCTCTGAACTGAGCCTAGGTCATCATCATCATATAAGGCTGGATCATCTGAATAAACCAATCTAAGGCTGGTCCCTCAACAGATAACTCGACGATCATGATCCGCTGGTACTCAATATGAGCAATTCGAGTCCTCATCTCAATCGCATACAGAAAATCTAACGGATCGGAAGTACCATCAAACGTAATCCTGCCAACTCGGGCATAGAACAAAGCTGCCTCAGGGTCAGACATACCCTGCTGATAGGCAGGCTGAACAGGCTGAACAACTGGAGGAACAGGAACATCAAACTTAGGCTCAACAGGCTCCTCGTCCTGTAACTCTCTCTACCTACAGCGACCTGCCGCTCCTCGAGGTCTACCTCTGCCATGACCTCTACGTCTAACTGGCTGCTCAGGAGGTAAAACCTCATCCTGAAAAGACTCATCATCCTTGGCCTCAACGACCGATGGAGCGACATGCGCTTGCCTCATCATACTGAAAAGACAAATGGAAAGATTCAGACAAAATAGACAACGGAGGAATAACGCTGAAAACTAAGCAAGGAATACTTATCAAGACAAACTCGAACCTAATTCACTGCAGTAGTTCAACAAAAAAAACAACTTTAAAACTAGGGCCACAACTCACATAACTAAGCCCTGACACAGAACTCCGCTCTGATACCAACTTTGTCATGACCCAAAACAGGGGCCATGACCGGTGCTAGGGAATGAGAATTCTTTCGAATCCAAAACCCGTAGCAAGCCTAAAAATAAAATAAAACACACAATAATAATAATAATATCAAATGCAGCGGAAATAAAAATCATAAATATCACAATAGTATTTTCACCAACTGGATTTAAGTTAAATCTCATCTCATATATATATAAATCTTTTAATACAAATCCAGTTCACATAATACAATATCTCACATAAATAAAATACATAAAATCCCATAATTAATTTACAACTACTGCAGTGTCTAGATTATAAAAAATAAGACTCAAGTAAGCAGTTTACACAAAGAAGCCGGGGGCGGAAGAAATTCGGCGTATAGGCTTGCTACTAAGGTCTGAAGATGTTGTATCTCCTGAAAAATTAGTCAACGGAGGGGAGTCAAACCTCACTGAATGAATCACTATAATATATATACATGCATACTAAATGACAATGCATACAATCGTCAGTATATATATAATATGTATATATATACAGGCAATACACACAGATGCAGTTAAATCATTTTATATATTTTTATTTAAAATCATCTTTTATGAAGGATCAAATAGAACCCTATGATATTGAAACCTCAAACAGTGTTAGACAACACTCTAGCCATACAGGCTCACTTAATCCAAAATATATCCACTTAATCCATTTAGACAGTAGACTGGCCCCGAGACACTAAGTCAACCGAGCTCCAGCAGTCTGACTGCCAGTGTGATTGGCCCCGAGACACTTGGTCAATCGAGCTCCAGCAATCACACCCAAATCACATCACACATCAGATAATCATATTCAATCAATATCCACAAATGGTTAGTAATATAGCCTAAATACTATAGGCGTACCGGTATGTACTCGGTTCTAGTGCTGCCCACTAGGTAGCACGTTCTATTAATATCCTTCATTAATAAATATAAAACATTCATTCACAAATAAATGATGCATGAATTTGAAATAAATAGTAACATAAACCATATATATACTGGAAATATACCAAAAGTAAACCAGGTATATTTCGAGTATATATACGTAAAATAAATCCAGTCAAATTATAAATTAAGCTAGAAATATATTTAAAAACATTTAAATATAATCTATTAATAAAACATGCATATAATTTAATATATACCAAAAGTAAACCAAAAATAAACTAAGGATATACTTAAATACAAATCACATTATTTATGCATTTTAATCAAAATAAAACATATATTTCTAAATCATGCATCCTAAAGCATATATATATATAGTATAGTAACTCACACTAGTGCGCTCCTCGAGATGGGTCCGATGGGCCTGGTCCACTAGCCCTCGGTCTCGGTGCAACTAAACAAACAATAAACAACCGACATTAGAATAAACCTAACAAAAAATTCTAGAATTCGATCTAGAGTATTAAACACAAAATTGAGATTAGGGTTCGACCGGACATCACATTTTACGAGAATTCTACCAAAATTCGGCAGAACCTCCCCTGTAAAATGGACATCTCTCTACTCAAAGAGTAGAGCCGACCCTGCAAAGAAACACACTTCAAAAAACAAGCTCAACACTCAACCACAACCCCTCGGTCGGACTCCAAACTACAGTCTACCGATCGGGGTCCACAAACACAAAATAATTTCAAAAATACCAAAAATACCCTTATAACATAGAAATTCATTTTATAAGTAAAAATTACATAATTAACCTTAAAACACATTAAAAACCGATAAAAACTCATTTTATTAGAAAAACTGTATATTATATATATAATTGAAAATAATTCACGAAAAATAGTTTTAATTAGTTAAAAATACTAAATAATTTGTAGAAATCATTTTTATACCTTAAATAACTATTAAAACCAATTTAATTACATTTTTAATCAATTTTGTGTAAAATTACCAAAATACCCCTATATATATAAATATACTATAATTACTTCAAAAATTCACCAAAAATAGTATAATTATCCAAAATTAATTTTCTCAACATATTTATCAATAATATCAATAATTAAACTCAATTAACCAACTAATTTCAATTAAAAACACAATTAACCCTAATTTCCCAAAATTACATAAACTTCAATAATTCAAAATAAATACATAGAATTTCATAAAAATTACAAATAAATTTCTATAATTCATTTCAACACCTATATTTATCATAAAACACAATTTCATAATTAATTTCCGAAAGTTAGAAAATAATATTAAAATATTCAAAAATACCCAAAAATCAAAATAATCTCCAAAAATTCCAAAAAAATTCATACATGTAGAATAAGCTACTAGGATCAACATTTGTGAATGGATTTTTCATGAATCAATCAATTCAAAGTTTAAAAAAAATCAAAAACCCTAATATGGCTGAAATGGAAAATTCGAAACCTAAGCAAATCAAGACCAATTCAGCTCAAACCAAAGCTAGAATCACACTCACCGGAGCTCAAGGAGAAGAAAGAGACCGGTAGTGTCGAAAACAGTGGCTGAAATCGTGGTCGACGGCGAGGAGAGGAAGTTTCGGCCAAAATGGGGAAAATGGGGTTAGCCGGCGCTAAGGAAGGAGCTTGGGGCGGCGGAGCAGCTAGCTGGGGAAGGCGGAGCTATTGGTGGCACACCGACGGTAGGGGAACGGCAGTTGCAGCGATGGTTGGTGATCGGGCACGGGAAGGAAGAAGAGAAGGGAAGAAGAAAAGAAAAGAAAAAGAAAAGAAAAATAAAAAGAAAAATAAAAAGAAAAATAAAAAAAAAAGAAAAAAAATAATTTTAATAAAATATTTGAAAAAAAATCACACCCACACACTTAATATTTAATATTTTAAAATTTAATATCAATTAAAAATAATTAAATAACAAATAATTAATTAATTAATTAATAAAATATTAGGGTAATATACTAAACCCTAATTAAATAAATAGGTACACATAAACATGGTGTTTAGTATTTTAAAAATACGTATGAGTTCATGCAAGTCCGAAAATATATTTAATATAATTAATAATAAATTATTTACGTGAAAATTTCCCCGAAAATAAAAGTCTCGGGAAAATTTTACGTAAAGCACTGTAAATAATACACAATAATTAAAATAGGTTTTAAATACATATCAACTCGTAAAAATATCATAATTTATATACGGAAATTATTAACACTGCATATCTCGGTACAGTATAAAAATATTTAAAAACACGGGATATTACACTGACCCCCCTTAATTATTTTTTTCAGAAGATCCTTTATCGTCAAACCTTAGTCGTAGAGTTCCTCGCCGGTGTTCTTCAGTCCTGGCTATTTTATATAATGTATAATCTGAATCTCTTATTTGTGTTCTAGAAACTGCAGTAGTTGTGTTATTATGTCTGAGGAATATTATTTTGTTGTGGATATTTAATATTCTAAGAATTTGTATTTGATTACTATACGAATATGTATTCATTGAGAAAGATTTGAAGTATTTATATTATATATTAATTCAAAAATTTTTAATTCAGTTGTATTTTATTTATTTATTGCATGATTTTATTTTCTAAGGCTTGCTACGGGTTCCGGATTCAATATAATTCCCGTTCCCTAGCGCCGATCATAACTCCTTATTTGGGTCGTGACAAATTTATAGTTTGGGGTCCTGACCGAGGAGTTGTGTGAATTCTATTTTGAAGTGTACCTTTCTTGCAAGATAGACTCTATTTTTTAAGTAGAGAGATGTCTGTTTTACAGAGGAGGTTCTCCCAAATTTTTGGTAGGATTCTCGTAAAACGTGATATCGGGTCTAATTCCTATTATCTATCTGTGTTAGTAATCCTAGATCGAGTCTCTAGAAGTTAAGTTAGATTTATTCTGATTTCGTGTTATTATTTTATTATTAGTTGCGCCAAGATCAAGGGCTAATGGACTAGGCCCGTTGGACCCGTCTCGAGGAGCGCACAATTGTGAGTTGTTATTTTATATATGCGTGCATTTAGGTTGCATGTTTTAGAAATATATGTTTTAATTGTATGATTTATGTATAAATGACTTAATAAATGCTTAAGTATATTCTAGGTATATTTTAAGTATATTTTCGGTATATTATGAAATAAATGTATGTTTTTCTTTTTAATTAAATCTAGATTACTTTTTAAATACATTATTGGTTTAATTTAATATATTCCATGATTTATTTGAATTGATTTTACGTATATATACTTGAAATATACTTAGTTTAGATTAGGTATATTTCTAGTATATATATGGTTTATAATGTTATTTATAATGATATCATGCATCATTATTTTATGAATGAAGCAAGTTACTTTTAATGAAGGATATCAATAGAATGTGCCTCCTAGTGGGCAGCACTAGGACTGAGTACGTACTGGTGTGATAGATTGTAGGTTGAATTACTAACTTATATATGGAAATTATGACTTGATTGATTTGATTCATGTGAGATGTGATTGATGGTGTGATTGCTGGAGCTCGGTTGACTAAGTGTCTCGGGGCCAATCACACTGATAGTCAGACTGCTAGAGCTCGGTCGACTTAGTGTCTCGAGGCCAATCTACTGTCAATAAGGATTAAGTGAATTTATTTGGAAACAAGTGAACCTGTATGGCTAGAGTGATATCTGTTCTTATTGAGGTTGTGATCCTTTAGGGTTCTATTTGATCCTTCTTAAACTAATATTTTTAGGATTATAAATAGAGTGATTTTAGCATCTATGTGTACATGCCTGTATATATATTTATTATATACATATGATTGATTGCATTTGACATTTAGTAATCCGTGTATATATATTATAACAATTCACTTAGTGAGGTCTGACTCCCCTCCGTTGATGTTTTTACAGAAGAGTCCTCATCTTCAGACCTCAACAGTAAACCTATTCGCCAAATTTCTTCCACTTCGGCTCTATTATGTAAATCATTTACTTGATTTTTATTTTGTACTCTAGACGCTATAGTAATAGTTGTATTTGATTCTGTTGAGACTTGTATTTGTATTTATACATGTATGAGATTTTTAATTCATAGTGTTCCTCTTAAGAATTGTATTAAGAGATTTTATTTATGATATAAAATGTGTTATCATTTTATTAAAGTGAGTTAAGGATATTTTTTTATTAAATGAGATTTAATTTTCACTGTATAGATACTTTATTTATTTTATTGTATTGCATACTTTTCTTTTAAGGCTTGCTACGAGTTTCAAATTCCAAAGAATTCTCGTTCCCTAGCTCCAGTCATGGCCCCCTATTTTGGATGTGTCACGACCCAAAACAGGGGTCATGACCGGCGCTAGGGAACGGGAATTCTTTTGAATCCGGAACCTGTAGCAAGCCTAAAAATAAAATAAACATACAATAATAATAATAACAATATTTAATGCAGCGGAAATAAAAATCATAAATATTAAACTAATAATCCACCAACTTTATTTAAATCAAATCCTCATCATCACATATATATAAACTCCTTTAATACAATTCCAGTTTAAATATAATACAACATCTCTTTAACAATTTAATGACTATTGCAGTGTCTAGATAAAATAAAATTTAAGACTCAGAGAAGCAGTTTACACAAAGAAGCTGGGGGGAAAGAAATCCGGCGTACAGGCCTGCTACTGAGGTCTGAAGATGATGACTCTCCTGAAAAATTAGTCAATAGAGGGGAGTCAGACCTCACTGAGTGAATTACTATAAGATATATACATGCATACTAAATGACAATGCATACAATCAATAGTATATATCTAATATGTATATATATAGGCAAATACACACAAATGCAATAAAATCATTTTATATATATTTCATTTAAAATCATCGTTTATGAAGGATCAAATAGAACCCTAGAATATCGCAACCTCAAAACAGTGTTAGACAACACTTTAGCCATACAGGCTCACTTATTCCAAATATGTTCACTTGTTCCGTTTGGATGATGCATGAATTTAAATATAATAGCAACAATAAACCATATATATACTAGAAATATACCAAAAGTAAACCAGGTATATTTTGAGTATATATACGTCAAATAAATCCAATTAAATTACAAAATAAGCTAGGAATATATTTAAAAACATTTTAAACACAATTCATTAATAAAACATGCATATAATTCAATATATACCAAAAATAAACCAAAATTAAACTAAAAATAAACTTAAATACTAATCAAATTATTTATGCATATTTAATTAAAATAAAACATACATTTCTAAATCATGCACCCTAAACACATATATATATAAAATAGTAACTCACACTTAGTGCGCTCCACGAGATGGATCCGATGGGCTTGGTCCACTAGCCCTCAGTCTCAGCGTAACTAAACAAACAATAAAAATAATAGACATCAGAATAAACCTAATAGAAAATCCTAAAAACTCGATCTAGAATATTAGATACAGAAACAGAATTAGGGTTCGACCGGACATCATGTTTTACGAGAATTCTATCAAAAATCCGGCAGAACCTCCTCTGTAAAACGGACATCTCTCTACTCAAAGAGTAGAGCCGACCCTGCAAAGAAACACACTTCGAAAAACAGGCACAACAACTCATCCACAACCCCTCGGTCGGACTCCAAACTACAGTCTACCGATCGAGGTTCACAATTCACAGAGTAATTGTAAAAAATACCAAAAATGCCCTTATATCACAAAAATACATTTTATAAGTAGAAATTACATAATTAACCTTAAAACACATTAAAAACCGATAAAACTCATTTTATTAGAAAAATCGCATATTATATATATAATTGAAAATAATTCACAAAAAATAGTTTTAATTAGTTAAAAATACTAAATAATTTGTAGAAATCATTTTTATACCTTAAATAACTATTAAAACTAATTAAATTACATTTTTAGTCAATTTCATGTAAAATTACCAAAATACCCTTATATATATAAATATACTATAATTACTTCAAAAATTCACCAAAAATAGTATAATCATCCAAAATTAATTTTATAAACATATTTATCAATAATATCAATAATTAAACTCAATTCACTAATTAATTTCAATTAAAAACACAATTAACCCTATTTTTCAAAAATTCCATAAACTAATTAAATTCAAAATAAATACATAGAAATTCATAAAAATTCCAAATAAATTCCTATAATTCATTTCAACACCTATATTCATCATAAAACACAATTTCATAATTTAATTAATTAATTTCCGAAAATTAGAAAATAATATTAAAATATTCAAAAATACCCAAAAATCAAAATAATCTCCAAAAATTCTAAAAAAATTCAAAAATGTAGATTAAACTACTAGGATCAACATTTGTTAAGGGACTTTTCATGAATCAACCAAATTGAAGTTCAAAAAAATCAATAACCCTAATAGGCCGAATTCAAAAAATTGAAACCTAAGCAAATCAAGACCATTTTAAGTGAAACAAAGCTTGGAATCACACTCACTGGAGCTCAAGGAGAATAAAGAGACTGGCGGTGTCAAAAATGGTGGCCGAAAACATCGTGAACGACGTTGCTCCCACTTTCGGCTTCTCCGACCGAAATCGACCTCCAGACGTCGGAAACGGCTGCAACAGGCGACGAGGAAGGCTGGGGAAGGAGGTGGCAAGCCGGATGGCACACCAACGGCAAGAAATTGGTGGTAGCAGCGGCGGACGGTGAGGGGGAACGGTCGGGGATGAAGAAGGAGCTGGAGTGACAGTTTTGTAATTAAACCAAACTTTTATAATTTGTTAATATATATATATATATATATATATATATATATATATATATATATATATATATATATATATATATATATATATATATATATATATATACTTTATACTATATATTAAAATAATATTAAATTACACACATTAAATATACACCACACACTTATAATTTAATATTTTAAAATTTAATAATAAATAAAAATAATTAAATAACAATAAAACTAATAAATAAATAATAAAATATTAGGGTAATTAATTAAACCCTAATTAAATAAATAAATACACATATATATGTTACCTAGTATTTTTAAAATATGTATGAGTTCATGCAAGTCCGTAAATCTATTTAAAATAATTAATAATAAATTATTTACGTGAAAATTTCCCCGAAAATGCAAGTCCTGGGAAAATTTTACGTAAAGCACTTGAAATAATAATAAACAATTAAAAATTCAATTTTAATTAAATAAAAGCTCATGAAATATCAATATCATATTTAAAAATTATTAACATTGCATATCCCGATGCAGAAATAAAATATTTAAAAACACGGGATATTACAGTCTCCCCCCCTTACAAGAATTCGCCCCCGAATTCCAAAAAGAAAAGATTACAGGATCAGGAAGGAAAGAGATACGGGTAAGAAGCTCGCATCTCAGCTTCAGTCTCCCACGTATGCTCCTCAACTCTGTCGCTACGCCACAGAACCTTGACCATAGGAATCTGTTTCGAACGCAACTGTCGAACTTGATAGTCAACGATTGCCACAGGTTCTTCCACAAACATCAAATCTTCACTCACTTCTACACTATCGTGCTGCAACTTTCACGACCCAAACTAGGAGTCATGACCGGCGCTAGGGAACGGGAATTCTTCCGAATCCGGAACCCGTAGCAAGCCTTAAAAAATAAAATCATGCAATAATTAAATAAAAGTACGAGCAAATTAAAATTTTTTTGAATCAATATATAAAATAAATACTCCAAATCCTTTTATAAATGAATACATAGTCGTACAATGTTCAAATACAAATTCTCAAAGTATTTAATATCCAAATAAAATAATACACTTCCAATATAATAACACTACTACTGCAGTTTCTAGAATACAATTTAAAGTTCAAAATATACATTTGCATAAAATAGTCAGGACTGAAGAACACCAGCGAGGAACTCTACAACTAAGGTCTGATGATATGGGATCTGCTGAAAAAAATAATTGAGGGGGGTCAGACCTCACTGAGTGAATTATTATACTATATATACATGCAAACTAAACCATACAATCAGACATTCTTATATATATATGTATATACACACATTTCACACGAATGCCAAACTCTGCTTTTATAAATATACTAAATGTAGAAAAACATTTGATTAAATTCATGAAGGATCCATAGAACCCTAATAATAACAACCTCAACAACCCCATCATCACTCTAGCCATGCAGGCTCACTTGATTCCAAATAGAACACTTATTCCAATTTGGATAGCAAACTGGCCCCAAGACACTAAGTCAACCGAGCTCTAGCAGTCTGATTGTCAGTGTGATTGGCCCCGAGACACTTGGTCAACCGAGCTCCAGCAATCACACTATCTATCACCTCACATCTCAATCAACCCAATAGATCATTCAATTCACTTATGGACAGTAGACTGGCCCCGAGACACTAAGTCAACCGAGCTCCAGCAGTCTGACTGTTAGTGTGATTGGCCCCGCAATCAAACAATCTAACATACCATTAATCTTAGTCAAATCAATTAAATCAATTATAATCACCCAATTTTAACTCTCACTTAATCCTTATCTATCGTACCGGTACGTACACGGTCCTAGTGCTGCCCACTAGGAAGCACGTTCTATTGATATCCTTCACTTCGAATAAATCATTCATTCGGAAAATAATTAATGTAGAACAATATTCATAATAGTAAAACCAACCATATATATATATACCTAAAATATACCCAGTATATTTCAGGTATATATATATATATATATATATATATATATATATATATATCAAATAAAATATGAAATAAACTAAAGATAAATCATTAATATAGTTAAAAACAATTTAAATGAGTAATAATAATATAACATGCATTATCTTAAAAATATATTTAAATATGCAAAAGATATACCTAAGTACACAAATCATTTAATAAAACATTTATGTATAAATATTCATTTAAATACGTGTTTGTGTTTAACATATATTCACAAATATACTAAAAATAAAGCTAATTATCTAGCATGCATATATCAAAAATAAACCCTAAATATACCACTAATGTGCTATAATATCTCGTATTTTTAAATATTTTAATACTGCATCGGGATATGCAGTGTTAATAATTTTTAAATATGATATTGATATTTCATGAGCTTTTGTTTAATTTAAATTGAATTTTAATTGTTTATTATTATTTTAAGTGCTTTACGTAAAATTTTCCCGGGACTTGCATTTTTTGGGAAATTTTCATGTAAATAATTTATTATTAATTATATTAAACATATTTACGGACTTGCATGAACTCATACGTATTTTTAAATTACTAAATAAAGCCTCTGTGTGTATATATTTATTTAATTAGGGTTTAATATTACCCTAATATTTTATTATTTGTTTATTAATTTTATTGTTATTTAGTTATTTTTATTTATTATTAAATTTTTGAATATTAAATATTAAGTGTGTGGCGTATATTTAATGTGTGTAATTTAATATTATTTTATTATATAGTATAAAGTATATATATATACATATAATATGCCAAAAATCAAGTTTTTTTAGAAAATTACCGAATTGCCCCCGATTTCTCTCTTCTTCCTCGATCACTTCCCCATCGTCGTCCGTCGTCTGTCACACTGTTTCCTTGCCGTTGGTGTGCCGTCCGGCATGCCACCACCTTCCCCAGCCTTCCTTGCCTCCTGTAGCAGTCGTTTCCAGCGTCTGGAGATCAATTTTGGCTGGAGAAGCCGAATTCCTCTTCACCGTCGATCACGACGATTCCGGCTACCATTTTTGACACCGTCAGTCTCTTTCTTCTCCTTGAGCTCTGGTGAGTGTGATTCTAGTTTTGGTTTGAGCTTAAATGGTCTTGATTTGCTTAGGTTTCGAATTTTCAATTTCGGCCATATCAGGGTTCTTGAATTTTTTGAACTTCAATTTGATTGATTCATGAAAAATTCCTTCACAAATTTTGATCCTAGTAGCTTAATATTCATGTTTGAATTTTTTTGATTTTTGGGTATTTTTGAATATTTTAATATTATTTTCTAATTTTCGGAAATTAATTAAATAAATTATGAAATTGTGTTTTATGATAATTATAGGTGTTGAAATGAATTATAGAAATTTATTTGGAATTTTTATGAATTTCTATGTATTTATTTTGAATTATTTAAGTTTATGCAATTTTGGAAAATTAGGGTTAATTGTGTTTTTAATTGAAATTAATTGATTAATTGAGTTTAATTATTGATATTATTGATAAATATGTTGAGAAAATTAATTTTGAGTACTTATATAATTTTTGGTGAATTTTTGAATGAATTTTAGTATATTTACATATATAAGGGCATTTTGGTAATTTTACACAAAATTGGCTAAAAATGTAATTTAATTGGTTTTAATTGTTATTTAAGGTATAAAAATGATTTCTAAAAATTATTTAGTATTTTTAACTAATTAAAACTATTTTTCGTGAATTATTTTCAAATATATATATAATATACGATTTTACTAATAAAATAAGTTTTTATCAGTTTTTACAGTGTTTTAAGGTTAATTATGTAATTTCTACTTATAAAATGAATTTCTATGTTATAAGGGTATTTTTGGTATTTCTGAAATTATTTTGTGATTGTGGACCCCGGTCGATAGATTGTAGTTTGGAGTTCGACCGAGGGGTTGTGGATGAGTGGTTGAGCCTATTTTTCGAAGTGTGTTTCTTTGCAGGGTCGGCTCTACTCTTTGAGTAGAGAGATGTCCATTTTACAGGGGAGGTTCTATCGAATTTTTGATATAATTCTCGTAAAACGTGATATCCGGTCGAACCCTAATCTCGATTTTGCGTTTAATATTCTAGATAGAGTTCTAGGATTTTTCTGTTAGGTTTATTCTGATTTTTGTTGTTATTGTTCGTTTAGTTGCGCCGAGACTGAGGCCTAGTGGACCAGGCCCGTCGGACCTATCTCGTGGAGCGCACTAAGTGTGAGTTACTATTTTATATATATATGCTTTAGGATGCATGATTTAGAAATATATGTTTGATTTTGATTAAATATGCATAAATAATGTAATTAGTATTTAAGTATATCTTGAGTTTATTTCTGGTTTATTTCCTGTATATTTTGAATTATATGCATGTTTTATTAATAAATTGTATTTAAAATGTTTTTAAATATATTTCTAGCTTAATTTGTAATTTGATTGGATTTATTTCACGTATATATACTCGAAATATACCTGGTTTACTTTTGGTATATTTCCAGTATATATATGGTTTATAATGTTATTTTATTTAAATTCATGCATCATTTATTTGTGAATGTATGTTTTATATTTATTAATGAAGGATATCAATAGAACGTGCTACCTAGTGGGCAGCACTAGGACCGAGTACGTATCGATGCGCTTATAGCATTTAGGCTATGCTTATAGCATTTAGGCTATATTACTAACTTGTTTGAGGATATTGATTGGAATTGATTTATTTGATGTGTGAGAATGGATTTGGGTGTGATTGCTGGAGCTCGGTTGACCAAGTGTCTCGGGGCCAATCACACTGGCAGTTAGACTGCTGGAGCTCGGTTGACTTAGTGTCTCGGGGCTAGTCTATTGTCTAAATGGAATAAGTGAATATATTTGGAATAAGTGAGCCTATATGGCTAGAGTGTTGTCTAACACTGATTGAGGTTTCGATATCATAGGGTTCTATTTGATCCTTCATAAACGATGATTTTAAATAAAAAAAATATATAAAATGATTTTATTGCATCTGTGTGTATCTGCTTGTATACACACATATTATATATATATATTGTTGACTGTGTGCGTTGGCATATATTATGCATGTATATATATTATAGTAATTCACTCAGTGTGGTCTGACTCCCCTCCGTTGGCTATTTTTCAGGAGAGTCATCATCTTTAGACCTCAATAGCAGGCCTGTACGCCGGATTTCTTCCGCCCCGGCTTCTTTGTGTAAACTGCTTATCTGAGTCTTGGGTTTATTTTATCTAGACATTGCAGTAATCATTAAATATTTAAAGAGATGTTGTATTATGTATTTGAACTGGATTTGTATTAAAAGAGCTTATATATATATATGAGATGAGTATTTAATTTCAATCCAGTTGGTGCATATGTTGTTATGATATTTATGATGATTTTTATTTCCGCTGCATTTAATATTGTTATTATTATTATTGCATGTTTTATTTTATTTTTAGGCTTGCTACGGGTTCCGGATTCGAAAGAATTCTCGTTCCCTAGCGCCGGTCATGGCCCCTGTGTATATCTTAGACCCTTCACATGTGTTGCAGCCCGACAGTGTAGAAGTGAGCGAAGATTTGACGTTTGTAGAAGAACCTGTGGTGATCATTGATTATCAAGTTCGACAGTTACATTCGAAGCAGATTCCAATGGTCAAGGTTCTGTGGCGTAGCGACAGAGTTGAGGAGCATACGTGGGAGACTGAAGCTGAGATGCGAGCTTCTTACCCGTATCTCTTTCCTTCCTGATCCTGAAATCTTTTCTTTTTGGAATTCGAGGACGAATTCTTATAAGGGGGGAAGACTGTAATATCCCGTGTTTTTAAATATTTTTACACTGTACCGGGATATGCAGTGTTAATAATTTTTGTATATATATTATGATATTTTTACGAGTTGATATGTATTTAAAATCTATTTTTAATTATTGTGTATTATTTACAGTGCTTTACGTAAAATTTTCCCGGGACTTGTATTTTCGGGGAAATTCTCATGTAAATAATTTACTAATAATTATTTTAAATATATTTACAGACTTGCATGAACTCATACATATTTTAAAATATTAAACACCGTGTATACATGTAATTATTTATTTAATTAGGGTTTAATATTACCCTAATATTTTATTATTTGTTTATTAATTTTATTGTTATTTAATTATTTTATTTATTATTAAATTGTAAATAATAATGTGTGGTGTGTGATTTTTCCCAATAATTTTATTAAAAATTATTTTTTTTATTATTTTTTCTTTTTTCTTTTTTCTTTTTCTTTTTCTTTTTCTTTTTCTTTTCTTTTCCTTTCCTTTTCTTTTCTTTTCTTCTTCTTCTTCCTTCCCGTGCCCGATCACTAACCACCGTCTGCAACTGCCGTTCCCTTGCCGTCGGTGTGCCGCCAGCAACTCCGCCTTCCCCAGCCAGCTGCTCCATCGCCCCAAGCTTCTTCCCCGGCACCGACTAGCCCCATTTTCCCCATTTTGGCCGAAACTTCCTCTCCTCACCGTTCACTAACTTTTCGACCACCGTTTTCGACACCGCCAGTCTCTTTCTTCTCCTTGAGCTCTGGTGAGTGTGATTCTAACTTTGGTTTGAGCTTAAATGGTCTTGATTTGCTTAGGTTTTGAATTTTCAATTTCGGCCATATTAGGGTTTTTGATTTTTTAAGCTTCGAATTGATTGATTCATGAAAACTCCCTTCACAAGTAACTTAATCTACATGTATGAATTTTTGTGGAATTTTTGGAGATTATTTTGATTTTTGGGTATTTTTGGTATTTCTGAAATTGTTCTGTGGTTGTGGACCCCGATCGGTAGACTGTAGTTTAGAGTCCGACCGAGTGGTTATGGATTTGTTTTGAGCTCATTTTTCGAAGTGTGTTTATTTGCAGGGTCGGCTCTACTCTTTGAGTAGAGAGATATCCGTTTTACAGGGGAGGTTCTGCCGAATTTTTTGGTATAATTCTCGTAAAACATGATGTATAGTCGAACCCTAATTCTATTTTTATGTTTAATACTCTAGATCGAATTCTAGGATGTTCTGTTAGGTTTATTCTAATGTTTGTTATTTATTGTTTGTTTAGTTGCGCCGAGACCGAGGGCTAGTGGACCAGGCCCGTCGGACCCATCTCGTGGAGCGCACTAAGTGTGAGTTACTATACTATATATATATGCTTTAGGATGCATGATTTAGAAAAATACATTTTATTTTGATTAAATATGCATAAATAACATGATTAGTATTTAAGTATATTTTTGGTTTATATTTGGTATATATTAAATTATATGCATGTCTTGTTAATAAATTATATTTAAAATGTTTTTAAATATATTTCTAGCTTAATTTATAATTTGATTAGATTTATTTGACGTATATATACTCGAAATATACCTGGTTTATTTTTGGTATATTTCTTGTATATATATGGTTTATATTGTTATTTTATTTAAATTCATGCATCATTTATTTGTGAATGAATGTTTTTTATTATTAATGAAGGATATTAATAGAATGTGCTACCTAGTGGGCAGCACTAGGACCGAGTACGTACTGGTACGCTTATAGCAAATAAGCTATACTACTAACCATTTGTGAATATTGATGGAATATGATTATTTGATATGTGAGATATGGCTTGGAGGTGTGATTGCTGAAGCTCGGTTGACCAAGTGTCTCGGGGCCAATCACATGTTGGGTACCGTGATGCAAACGCAGCGGAAAAATTAAAATTTTGTCACGTTCCCAAGCCTGGATCCATGTAATTCGACTAATTGATTAAATCTAGGGTTTTTAAAAATCTTACCAAAACGCAGAAGAGGCAAGATTCTCTGGAAGGATGAGAGGAGGTTCACACCGGTGACACCTTACCTCGAGCTTTTTGGCTTGGTTGTTCGGATCAAGACGTCTCCAAAAGGATGCGTCCTCTATAGGTATCCACATGAACAACCCTTCACAAAACAAATTTGAGTGTGTGTGCTAGCAACCTCTTGACTGTCTCACAAATCAAGAACAAAAGGAAAAACTCTGTCTTTGTTTTCTAAGAGGAAAGAAAATGAATTTGGAGGCAAAAACAAGTGTGTGAAACCCTAGAGAATATAACATATTTATAGACTCCAAGTTAGGGTTTCACTTACCAATGACCTTTTGGTAATTTCCATTTATTATATTCTGATTTTGTTTAAAAACAAATCAAAAATAATATCTTATTTATTTATTTAAAATAACATTTATCTTAAATAAATAAACAAATAAATAAATAAATAAAACACTTTAATTATTTATTTCCACAGAGTTTATTTTGGGCTTATTAAACCCATATCCGTTTTGGGTTTGTTCTAAGTGTGTGACCCTGTAGGTTCACATAACATTGGCAGTGGGCCTAAATCTCTATTTAGGCCTACAAGTCATAAGTGGCCTCTAGCAAGACATTATGACTACCCAAGTCATGTGAAGTCAATAATCCGACATAACCTAATTACAGTGAATTTTATTGTCCCTTTATCACATGATATCTTAATTGAACATAAGGCATAGAATGTCATCCTTATATAGTTCAATATTATGACTTGATTCCAAGTAGACTGAAAATGATAACTCTTTATCAATTCATTTCAGCATGGTCATGCATTTTCATTCAGTCTATCTCATCAAAGGGCCTTTAGATATCTTTCTCATATTAATGAGGGATAAATTCCTTTTAAATCACTCACATTCCTCACATAACTAATTTTATCTCCAATAACATTCTTTTAATCATCCGGTTAAAGACAATGTTAGAATGTGTCAAAACATAAAATAGCTATGTAGAAATCCATGATGATTTCAAGGTCAAAGGACCGAAATAAAATTACTGTGATAAGAAATACTTATGACAATAATCTATATAGTATTCTCATAGTGGGTCAATCCAGTACATGATCTCTCATCATGTACCTATGAGTTGACTTAATATCTCATATTTATGATTAGTAAAACATAACCATCAGTCAACATCATACTAGCCTTAATACTTTAATATTCATATAATGAATAAATGGCTAGGGATAATTAGAACATAACTCTTATTTTAATCTAAAGGTTTTACTATCAAGTCACATACTTGATGGCCTTAATAAGAATTAACCATTCATGTAATTATCATAAAATCAAATGATAATATAATACCTCTTTATTAATAAAATAAGAAAGTCAATACATAATCACAAATGATTGACCTAGTGCATATCACTAACATCACACTGGCAGTCAGACTACTGGAGCTCGGTTGACTTAGTGTCTCGGGGCCAGTCTACTGTCTAAATGGATTAAGTGGATATATTTTGGATTAAGTGAGCCTGTATGGCTAGAGTGTTGTCTAACACTGTTTGAGGTTTCGATATCATAGGGTTCTATTTGATCCTTCATAAAAGATGATTTTCAATGAAATACATAAAATGATTTTATTGCATCTGTGTGTATTTGCCTGTATATATACATATTATATATATATACTGTTGACTGTATGCATTGTCATTTAGTGTGTATGTATATATATTATAGTAATTCACTCAGTGAGGTCTGACTCCCCTCCGTTGACAATTTTTCAGGAGAGTCAACATCTTCAGACCTCAGTAGCAGGCCTATACGCCGAATTTCTTCCGCCCCGGCTTCTTTGTGTAAACTGCTTACTTGAGTCTTATTTTTATAATCTAGACACTGCAGTAGTTATAAATTAATTTATGGGATTTTATGTATTTTATTTATGTGAGATATTGTATTATATGTGAACTGGATTTGTATTAAAAGATTTATATATGGGAGATGGATATTATTTTGGATATTTATGACTTTCATTTCCGCTGCATTTGATATTGTTATTATTATTATTGCATGTTTTATTTTATTTTTAGGCTTGCTACGGGTTCCGGATTCGAAAGAATTCCCGTTCCCTAGCGCCGGTCATGGCCCCTGTTTTGGGTCGTGACAAAGTTGGTATCAGAGCGGAGTTCTGTGTCAGGGCTTAGTTTTGTGAGTTGCGGCCCTAGTTTTAAAGCTGTGTTTTCTGTTGAACTACTGCAGTGAATTAGGTTCGAGTACGTCTTGATAAGTATTCCTTGTTTTAGTTTTCTGCGTTATTCCTCCGTTGTCTGTTTTGTCTGAATCTTTCCATCTGTCTTTTCCGTATAAAGAGGCGAGCGCGTGTCACTACACCGGTCGTGAGGCTGAGGATGATGAGTCTTTTCAGGATGAGGTTTTACCTCCTGAGCAGCCAGTTAGACGTAGAGGTCGTGGCAGAGGTAGACCTCGAGGAGCGGTAGGTCACCGTAGGCAGAGAGAATTACAGGACGAGGAGCCTGTTGAGCCAGAATTTGATGTTCCTATTCCTCCAGTTGGTCTGCCTGTTCAGCCTGCCTATCAGCAGGGTATGTCTGACCCTGAGGTAGCTTTGTTCTATGCCCGAGTTGGCAGGATTACTTTCGACGGTACTTCCGATCTATTAGATTTTCTGCATGCGATCGAGATGAGGACTCTGACTGCTCATACCGAGTACCAACGAATCATGATCGTTGAGTAGTCTGTCGAGGGACCAGCCTTAGATTGGTTCATTCAGATGATTCAACCTTACATGATGACGATGACCTGGGCTCAGTTCCGAGAGAGATTTATAAGGAGATTCTGTCCAGAGCCGCTTCGTATGAGCTATCATCTCCGTTTGACCAGTATTTCTCATGGAGATCGATCTGTAGAGGAGTACACCCAAGAGTTTCTTCATCTGGGTAGATATACTAAGGATCTGATACGAGATCAGTATTTTGCAGTCACTACATACGTTACTGGTTTGGGTTCAGCTTTTGCTGGTATGCCTACAGTAGCCCTTACTCTCGAGTCTGTGATTGAGTTAGCTAAGGAGATTGAGCTGAGGCTAGTTAGGCAGGGAGCGATGCATGATTATTACCAACTGGGAGTTCAGTCGAGTGGATTGCAGTCTACTCCGTATTCGAGTTTTCATGTTGGATCGAGTAGTCAGCAGCGAGGTCCGACTCAGTAGAGTCAGAGACAGCAACAGCAAGTGCATCGGAGTAGTAGACATGGCCGTGGAGGTCAGCGTAGATCATTCAGATTCGGGTCAGGTGCTTCAAACAGCAGCAGTGGTCGTAGTTCTGGATCGACGACCAGTGTTTGTCAGACTTGCGGTAGAGTCCATCAGGGACCGTGTTATCTGACACCACTGACATGCTTCAAATGAGGGCAGAAAGGACATTTTGCCAGATCATGTCCTTACTCGAGGTATCAACAGCCGTAAATTCCACGATTCCCACAGCAGTCGATTGCTGGTGCTGCACCCGTGCCATTTCAGTTACCACCAGCTCAGCATCAGAGTTCCACTCAGTTTGTTCCACAGCATAGTCATGGTAGAGATACTAGAGGAGGTGCCAGAGGTGTTGGCCAGGCTTCTACCAGTCAGTAGGGAGATCGAGGACAGGCCAGAGTTTTCCATCTCACTTAGTAGGATGCTCAGGCATCTAATGCAGTCGTGGCAAGTATTGTTTCTATTTGTTACCTGGATGCTTGGGTTTTGTTTGATCCGGGTGCCACGCATTCGTTTGTTTCTCCTATTTTTGCTTCTAAATCTTGTTGGCAAGCTTCGAGGATGGCTTTTCCTTTGTATGTTGCCACTCCTCTGAGCGATTCCTTAGACACCGATATTGTTCTTTCTGGTTGTCCAGTTCTCGTAAGAGGTAGAGAATTACCCGCTGATTTGATTCTGTTGGATGTGATGGAGTTTGATGTTATTCTAGGAATGGATTGGTTATCTCAGCACTATGCCATGGTCGATTGCAGGAATAAAGAGGTGACTTTCAGAATTCCTGATGAAGGAGATTTTAAGTTTGTTGGTGATAGGAGTTCAGCACCTCAGAATCTTATTTCTGCTATTACGGCTAGGAAGTTATTAAGGAAAGGTTGTTAAGGATATTTGGCATTAGTCAGGGATACTTCAGTTGAGAAGTTGTCACTCACAGATGTTCCTGTTGCTTGTGAGTTTCCTGATGTTTTTCCCGAGGAGTTGCCAGGTTTACCACCTCACAGAGAGATTGAGTTCTGTATAGATGTGGTTCCAGGTACTACTCTTATATCTATGCCACCCTATAGAATGGCTCCTGCAGAGTTGAAAGAGTTGAAGGAGCAGTTGCAAGAGTTGGTGGATAAAGGTTTCATCAGACCTAGTGTTTCTCCTTGGGGTGCACCAGTCCTATTGGTGAAGAAGAAGGATGGTACCTTGAGACTATGCATCGACTATAGAGAACTGAGCAAGGTGACAGTGAAGAACAAGTATCCTCTCCTGAGGATAGATGATTTGTTTGATCAGCTACAGGGTGCACAGTTCTTTTCTAAGATTGATTTGAGGTCGGGTTATCATCAGCTGCGGATTAGTGAAGCTGATATTCCTAAGATAGCATTCCGCACTCGATATGGCCATTATGAGTTTCTAGTGATGTCTTTTGGTTTGACTAATGCACCAACAGCTTTTATGGACCTGATGAACAGGGTATTCGTACCGTATATGGATCAGTTTATGGTAGTCTTCATTGATGATATACTGGTATATTCGAGGAGTATGGAGGAGCATGTATATCATTTGAGGATTGTACTACAGACACTGAGAGATCATCAGCTTTATGCTAAATTCTCGAAGTGTGATTTTTGGATGGAGAGTGTTTCTTTTCTTGGACACGTAGTGTCTAAAGAAGGTATACAGGTTGATCAACAGAAGAATGAGGCAGTATCTGAGTGGCCTAAACCTACTTCTGTTACAGAGATTCAAAGTTTTCTGGGTTTAGCCGGGTATTATAGGCGGTTTGTGTAGGATTTTTCTAGAATAGTAGCCCCTATGACTCGCTTGACTCAGAAGAATGTTAGATTTGAGTGGTCAGAAGTTTGTGAGAATAGTTTCCAGTTGTTGAAGGAGAAGTTGACCACAGTGCCAGTTTTAGCTTTGCCTAATAATGTGGATAAGTTCACAGTTTATTGTGATGCCTCTAGAGTTGGCCTTGGTTGTGTACTGATGCAGAATGGAAGGGTGATAGCCTATGCTTCGAGGCAGTTGAAGAAGCATGAGCAGAACTATCCCACACATGATCTTGAAATGGCTGCAGTGATCTTTACTTTGAAGATTTGGAGACATTATCTGTACGGGGTGACTTGTGAGATATTTACTGATCACAAGAGCCTTAAGTACATTTTCCAGCAGAGAGATTTGAATCTGAGGCAGAGGAGATGGTTGGAACTGTTGAAGGATTATGATTGCAAGATCTTATATCATCCGGGTAAAGCTAATGTGGTAGCAGATGCCTTGAGTAGAAAGTCCTCAGGCAGTCTTGCTCACATCAGTGTTGAGAGGAGACCATTGACCCAGGAGTTGCATCTATTGGTGGATCAAGGTCTGATGATGAAGATTGGTAGGTCAGGTGGACTACTAGCTCAATTTAAAGTACGATCTGTACTGAGGGATAGGATTAAAGCAGCTCAGAGCCGAGATCCTATTCTGGAAGAGCTTACAGAGAATGTCAGAGCAGGGAAGTTCACTGATTTCATGCTCGATGATGATAGTGTGTTGTGGATCAGTGGTAGATTGTGTGTTCCTGATGTGGATGACTTGAGAGAGGAGATTTTAGAGGAAGCACACTCTACAGCTTACAGCGTTCATCCGGGTGTTACTAAAATGTACCACAGTATTAGAGATTTATACTGGTGGGATGGATTGAAGAAGGATGTCGCTGATTATGTTGCTAAATGTCTGACATGTCAGCAAGTGAAATTTGAACATCAGAAGCCTTCTGGGAAGCTTCAGCCTCTTCCTATTCCCGAGTGGAAGTGGGAAAGGATAGCTATGGATTTTGTGGCCGGTTTACCTCATTCGAAGGATGGATATGATTCCATCTGGGTGATTGTAGATTGGTTGACGAAGTCTGCACATTTCCTACCTGTGAAAGCCACCTATTTAGTTGCCAGATTGGCGAAGTTGTATGTGAAGCATATCGTATGCCTTCATGGAGTACCTGTGTCCATTGTGTCAGATAGAGGTTCGGTGTTTACTTCTCGTTTTTGGCAGAAGTTGCAGGAAGCGATGGGCACTAGGTTGGATTTCAGTACTGCTTTTCATCCTCAGACAGATGGTCAGTTTGAGAGGATGATCCAGACACTGGAAGATATGTTGAGGATGTGTGTCCTGGATTTGGGAGGTAGTTGGGATGATCATTTTCCACTCGTTGAGTTTGCATATAATAACAGCTATCATAGCAGTACTGGTATGGCACCGTATAAGGCGTTATATGGAAGGAAGTGTAAATCCCCGTTGAGTTGGGATGAGATTGGTGAGAGAGCTTTGACTAGACCTGAGATGGTTCAGGATGCTGCAGAGAAAGTCACCGTGATTAAGCGCAGATTAGAGACTGCAGTTAGTAGACAGAAGAGTTATGCAGATCCTAGGCGCAAAGATGTGGAGTTTTTGGTTGGAGATTTCATTTTTTTGAAGGTATCTCTGATGAAGGGTGTGATAAGATTTGGTAGGAAGGGTAAGTTAGCACCGAGATATATTGGACCGTTTGAGATTCTGGAGAGAGTTGGCACTGTTGCATATCGGTTGGATTTGCCTCCGAGTATGTCACAAGTGCATCAAGTATTTCATATCTCGATGTTGAGGAAGTATATCTCAGACCCTTCACATGTGTTGCAGCCCGACAGTGTAGAAGTGAGTGAAGATTTGACGTTTATAGAAGAACATGTGGCGATCATTGACTATCAAGTTCGACAGTTGCGTTCGAAGCAGATTTCGATGGTCAAGGTTCTGTGGCGTAGCGACAGAGTTGTGGAGCATACGTGGGAGACTGAAGCTGAGATGCGAGCTTCTTACCCGTATCTCTTTCCTTCCTGATCCTGTAATCTTTTCTTTTTGGAATTCGGGGACGAATTCTTGTAAGGGGGGAAGACTGTAAAATCCCGTGTTTTTAAATATTTTTACACTGTACCGGGATATGTAGTGTTAATAATGTTTGTATATATATTATGATATTTTTATGAGTTGATATGTATTTAAAATCTATTTTTAATTATTGTGTATTATTTACAGTGCTTTACGTAAAATTTTTCCGGGGACTTATATTTTCGGGGAAATTTTCACGTAAATAATTTACTAATAATTATTTTAAATATATTTACAGACTTGCATGAATTCATACATATTTTAAAATATTAAACACCATGTATACATGTAATTATTTATTTAATTAGGGTTTAATATTACCCTAATATTTTATTATTTATTTATTAATTTTATTGTTATTTAATTATTTTATTTATTATTAAATTGTAAATAATAATGTGGTGTGTGATTTTTCCCAATAATTTTATTAAAAATTATTTTTTTTATTATTTTTTTTTCTTTTTTCTTTTTTCTTTTTCTTTTTCTTTCTTTTTTTCTTTCTTTTTCTTTTCTTTTCCTTTCCTTTTCTTTTCTTTTCTTCTTCTTCTTCTTCCTTCTCGTGCCCGATCACCAACCACCATCTGCAACTGCCGTTCCCTTGCCGTCGGTGTGCCGCCAGCAACTCCGCCTTTCCCAGCCAGCTGCTCCGCCGCCCCAAGCTTCTTCCCCGGCGCCAGCTAGCCCCATTTTCCCATTTTGGCCGAAACTTCCTCTCCTCACCGTTCACCAACTTTCTGGCCACTATTTTCGACACCGCCGGTCTCTTTCTTCTCCTTGAGCTCCGGTGAGTGTGATTCTAGCTTTGGTTTGAGCTTAAATGGTCTTAATTTGCTTAGGTTTCGAATTTTCAATTTCGACCATATTAGGGTTTTTGATTTTTTGAGCTTCGAATTGATTGATTCATGAAAACTCCCTTCACAAATGTTGATCCTAGTAGCTTAATCTACATTTATGAATTTTTATGGAATTTTTGGAGATTATTTTGATTTTTGGGTATTTTTGGTATTTCTGAAATTATCCTGTGGTTGTGGACCCCGGTCGGTAGACTGTAGTTTGGAGTCCGACCGAGGGGTTGTGGATTTATTTTGAGCTCATTTTTCAAAGTGTGTTTCTTTGCAGGATCGGCTCTACTCTTTAAGTAAAGAGATGTCCGTTTTACAGGGGAGGTTCTATCGAATTTTTTGGTAGAATTCTCGTAAAATGTGATGTCTAGTCGAACCCTAATTCTGTTTCTGTGTTTAATACTCTAGATCGAATTTTAGGATGTTTTGTTAGCTTTATTCTAATGTCTGTTATTTATTGTTTGTTTAGTTGCGCCGAGACCGAGAGCTAATGGACCAGGCCCGTCGGACCCATCTCGTGGAGCGCACTAAGTGTGAGTTATTATACTATATATATATGCTTTAGGATGCATGATTTAGAAAAATACGTTTTATTTTGATTAAATATGCATAAATAACGTGATTAGTATTTAAGTATATTTTTCGTTTATATTTGGTATATATTAAATTATATGCATGTCTTGTTAATAAATTATATTTAAAATGTTTTTAAATATATTTCTAGCTTAATTTATAATTTGATTGGATTTATTTGACGTATATATACTCGAAATATACCTGGTTTGTTTTTGGTATATTTCTAGTATATATATGGTTTATATTGTTATTTTATTTAAATTCATGCATCATTTATTTGTGAATGAATGTTTTATATTATTAATGAAGGATATCAATAGAACGTGCTACCTAGTGGGCAGCACTAGGACCGAGTACGTACTGGTACGCTTATAGCAAATAAGCTATACTACTAACCATTTGTGAATATTGATGGAATATGATTATTTGATATGTGAGATATGGCTTGGAGGTGTGATTGTTGGAGCTCGGTTGACTAAGTGTCTCGGGACCAATCACACTGGCAGTCAGACTACTGGAGCTCGGTTGACTTAGTGTCTCGGGGCCAGTCTACTGTCTAAATGGATTAAGTGGATATATTTTGGATTAAGTGAGCCTATATGGCTAGAGTGTTGTCTAACATTGTTTGAGGTTTCGATATCATAGGTTCTATTTGATCCTTTATAAAAGATGATTTTCAATGAAATACATAAAATGATTTTATTGCATCTGTGTGTATTTGCCTGTATATATACATATTATATATATATACTGTTGACTGTATGCATTGTCATTTAGTGTGTATGTATATATATTATAGTAATTCACTCAGTGAGGTCTGACTCCCCTCCGTTGATAATTTTTTAGGAGAGTCAACATCTTCAGACCTCAGTAGCAGGCCTATACGCCGGATTTCTTCCGCCCTGGCTTCTTTATTTAAACTGCTTACTTGAGTCTTATTTTTATAATCTAGACACTGTAGTAGTTGTAAATTAATTTGTGGGATTTTATGTATTTTATTTATGTGAGATATTGTATTATATGTGAACTGGATTTGTATTAAAAGATTTATATATGGGAGATGGATATTATTTTGGATATTTATGACTTTCATTTCCGCTGCATTTGATATTGTTATTATTATTATTGCATGTTTTATTTTATTTTTAGGCTAGCTACGGGTTCCGGATTCGAAAGAATTCCCATTCCCTAGCGCTGGTCATTGCCCCTGTTTTGGGTCATGACAGTTTATTTCCTGTATATTTTGAATTATATGCATGTTTTATTAATAAATTATATTTAAAATGTTTTAAATATATTTCTAGCTTAATTTGTAATTTAATTGGATTTATTTGACGTATATATACTCGAAATATACCTGGTTTACTTTTGGTATATTCTCAGTATATATATGGTTTATAATGTTATTTTATTTAAATTCATGCATCATTTATTTGTGAATGTATGTTTTATATTTATTAATGAAGGATATCAATAGAACGTGCTACCTAGTGGGCAGCACTAGGACGGAGTACGTACCGGTGCGCTTATAGCATTTAGGCTATATTACTAACCTGTTTGAGGATATTGATTGGAATTGATTTATTTGATGTGTGAGAATGGATTTGGGTGTCATTGCTGGAGCTTGGTTGACCAAGTGTCTCGGGGCCAATCACACTGGCAGTTAGACTGCTGGAGCTCAGTTGACTTAGTGTCTTGGGGCCAGTCTACTGTCTAAATGGAATAAGTAAATATATTTGGAATAAGTGAGCCTGTATGGCTAGAGTGTTGTCTAACACTGATTGAGGTTTCGATATCATAGGGTTCTATTTGATCCTTCATAAACGATGATTTTAAATAAAAAAATATATAAAATGATTTTATTGCATTTGTGTGTATCTGCTTGTATACACACATATTATATATATATTGTTGACTGTGTGCATTGGCATATAGTATGCATGTATATATATTATAGTAATTCACTCATTGTGGTCTGACTCCCCTCCGTTGACTATTTTTCAGGAGAGTCATCATCTTCAGACCTCAGTAGCAGGCCTGTACGCCGGATTTCTTCCGCCCCGGCTTCTTTGTGTAAACTGTTTATCTGAGTCTTGGGTTTATTTTATCTAGACACTGCAGTAGTCATTAAATATTTAAAGAGATGTTGTATTATGTATTTGAACTGGATTTGTATTAAAAGAGCTTATATATATATATGAGATGAGTATTTAATTTAAATCCAGTTGGTGCATATGTTGTTATGATATTTATGATGATTTTTATTTCCGCTGCATTTAATATTTTTATTATTATTATTGCATGTTTTATTTTATTTTTAGGCTTGCTACGGGTTCTGGATTCGAAAGAATTCTCGTTCCCTAGCGCCGGTCATGGCCCTTGTTTTGGGTCGTGACATGTGCTAGGTTTAATTTAATAATAAAACATTTATTTATTTGGAAATAAATAAAAATATACCAAAAAATAAACTTAAAAATAATTTAAGTGTAGGTTTATAATTTAACATGCAATTATTTAAGAATAAACCTAAAATCTACTAAAACTATACCTAAGGTATACTAATCATTTAATAAAATAATTATGTCTAAGTGTACATTTTAAAACATGTGTATATTACTCAAATGTATTAAACCTAAACCTAATTTTTTAATGTGCATATATATACAGTATAATAACTCACATGTTAGTGCTCCATGAGACAAACTCGACGGGCCTGATCCGTTAGGCTTCGATCTCGGTGCAACTAAACAAACAAATGACAATATGAAATCAGAATAAATTTAACGGAAATTCCAAAGACTCGATCTAGAATTTTAGACACAAAATTAGAATCAAAATTTGACCGGATATCACGTTTTACGAGAATTCTACCAAAAATCCGACAGAACCTCTCCTGTAAAATGGACATCTCTCTACTCAAAGAGTAGAGCCGGTCCTGCAAAGAAAACACACTTCTATAACATTCTCCCAATTCCTCGGTCGAGATCCCAAACTATAATTTTTTCCGACCGAGGTCCACAATTCACCACAAGATACAATAAAATATATAAATTCAACAAATACCAAAAATACCCTTTAAATATCAAAATTTGGCAATTTAAGCATTAAAAACATTAAAAATAATTATTTTACCCGTAATTACTTAAAAATCCTAATGACAATATAACATAAGTAAAAATCGATATTTCTTGAAAAATACACCAATATTAATAAAATTCATTTTCTAAATCCAAATTACTTAATTAATCCATAGACATACTAAAAGTTACTAAAAACCCATTTATTTACAAAAATAATATATCATATATAATTTGTAAATAATTTTTTTAAAAAATAGTATTAATTAGTTAAAAATAGTAATTAATTTGTAAAAATCATTAAAACCAATTAAATTTAATATTTAGCTAAAATCACTACCAAATTACCAAAATGCCCTTAATATACAAAAATACTCATAAAGTAATAATAATATTCAAAAATTCAATAAAAATTATGTAATTTCTCAAAATTTATTTCTTCAACATATTATTCACTAAAATCAACAAATACACCTAATTAACCAATAATTTCTATAAAAATACATGTTTAATCTATTAATCCCAAAATACACATACCCTATATAAAATTCCATAAAATTATATAAATTCATAAAAATTATTTTATAAATAAATAACATTTTAATATTAACTCAAACACACCATTAACCTTTAAATTCATCCAAAATACCCATTTAATTCAATACTTCAAAATTTACATAAACTATAAATATTTCTAAAAATTATATAATAATTCTCAAAAATTAATTTCTCAACATTATAATTACCAACAATATATAGCATCAATAATTTAACCAAATTTATAATTAAAATACTTAATTAACAAAAGTTTTAATAATTAATAATTAAATATAAAATAAAAAAAATTAATCAAAACAATTTGGATCAACTCAAAATTAACCAAATAATTAAACTAAATACTGAATAATTAAATACATAATATATAAATTAACTAAACTCAAAATCAACCTAAAAACTACCAAAAACAACCACCTAACAACTACCCTTTCCAAACATCAACCCACACTTACCAAGCAAGAAGATCAACAACTGAGGAATGCTGGAGCTACTGCCATGTCCGGGTGACAGCTGGTGGAGGTGGTGGCGGAGCTAGCATCGCGATAGAGGGCTGTTGTTGCAGGCGACCATCGTGCGAGGAGGAGTTGCTGCAGCTGATGTTGTTGTCCCTCGGCTTCAACAGCCTCTCTAGCAGTTGTCGGCGTCCAGAGGGAGGTGGGAAGGCTGATGATCGACCGGTGGTGGAAGTGTGGCGGTGCAGGGAGGTCACGCACAGTGACAGGCAGAGATGGGGTGGGAAGATGGGTTTGGTCTGGTTTATTTCTTGTGTGAGGGAATATATATATATATTTTATATATATTATAATTTTATGACATAATATAATATAAATTTAGTTTAAACAAATCTCTACCACTAAAAATAAAAATTTCCCATTTATATATATACATACATACATAATCTCACACAATATTAATAATAATACACACAATAGAATATAATATAAAATAACACTCAAAATAACATTAATAAAATATCACTATCAAAATTAATAAATATTAACAAAGTAAACTAATAGAATAAAATAATAATGAGGTACTCACAATATTAAAATGCTCAAAATCATGTCAACTAAGAAAATAATATTAGTGTTTAAAAAACGATAATATTAAAATAACCATGCACTAAATTAACATTATTAAAATGGTAGAATTCAAAAATAATAAACATACATAATAGAATTTTTAAATGTCCAAAATAATAAATCCAAATTAATATATTTACGTAGAAAATTCAATTAAACTTAAAATAATAATAATAAATCATAAATTAGTGAAATAATTAAATATAATTTTTTTTAAACTTTATTAACACTGCATATCTCAATATTTAATAAAATAATTTAAAACCAGGGTTATCACAGCAACACATGTGAAGGGTCTGAGATATACTTCCTTAACATCGAGATATGAAATACTGGATGCACCTGTGACATACTCGGAGGCAAATTCAACCGATATGCAACAGTGCCAACTCTCTCTAGAATCTCAAACGGTCTGATATATCTTGGTGCTAACTTGCCCTTCCTACCAAATCTCATCACATCCTTCATCGGAGATACCTTTAGAAAAATAAAATCTCCAACCTGAAACTCCACATCTCTGCGCCTAGGATCCGCATAACTCTTCTGCCTGCTAACTGCGGTCTCTAATCTTCGCTTAATCACGGTGACTTTCTCTGCAGCATCCTGAACCATCTCAGGTCCAGTCAAAGCTCTCTCACCAATCTCATCCCAACTCAAAGGGGATCTACACTTTCTTCCATACAACGCCTCATATGGTGCCATACCAATACTGCTATGGTAGCTGTTATTATATGCAAACTCAACGAGTGGCAAATGATCATCCCAGCTACCTCCCAAATCCAGGACACACATCCTCAACATATCTTCCAATGTCTGGATCGTCCTCTCAGACTGACCATCTGTCTGAGGATGAAAAGCAGTACTGAAGTCAACCTAGTGCCCATCGCTTCTTGCAACTTCTGCCAAAAATGAGAAGTAAACACCGAACCTCTATCTGATACAATGGACACAGGTACTCCATGAAGGCATACAATATGCTTCACATACAGCTTCGCCAATTTGGCAACAGAATAAGTGGCTTTCACAGGTAGGAAATGTGCAGACTTCGTCAACCTGTCTACAATCACCCAGATGGAGTCGTATCCATCCTTAGAACGAGCTAAATCGACCACAAAATCCATAGCTATCCTTTCCCACTTTCACTCAAGAATAGGAAGAAGCTGAAGCTTCCCAGAAGGCTTCTGATGTTCAGCTTTTACTTGCTGACACGTCAGACACTTAGTAACATAATCAGCGACATCCTTCTTCTTCACAAACGGGACTGGTGCACCCCAAAGAGAAACACTGGGTCTGATGAAACCTTTATCCAACAACTCTTGCAACTGCTCCTTCAACTCTTTTAACTTTGCAGGAGCCATTCTGTAGGGTGGCATAGATATAGGAGTAGTACCTAGAACCACATCTATACAGAACTCAATCTCTCTATGAGGTGGTAAACCTGGCAACTCCTCGGGAAAAACATTAGGAAACTCACAAGCAACAAGAACATCTATGAGTGACAACTTCTCCACTGAAGTATCCCTGACCAATGCCAAATATCCCTGACAACCTTTCCTCAACAACTTCCTAGCTGTAATAGCAGAAATAAGATTCTGAGGTGCTGAACTCCTATCACCCACAAACTTAAACTCTTCTTCATCAGGAATTCTGAAAGTCACCTCTTTATTCCTGTAATCTACCATGGTATAGTGCTGAGATAACCAGTCCATTCCCAAAATAACATCAAACTCCATCACATCCAACAGGATCAAATCAGCGGGTAATTCTCTACCTCCCACGAGAACCGGACAACCAGAAAGAACAATATCGGTGTCCAAGGAATCGCTCAGAGGAGTAGCAACAGATAAAGGAAAAACCATCCTCGAAGCTTGCCAACAAGATTTAGAAGCAAAAACAGGAGAAACAAACGAATGTGTGGCACCTAGATCAAACAAAACCTAAGC